>CAMAOC010000195.1:0-97957 GCA_945859555.1 Megachile ligniseca
ATTATGTTTATTACCATTATTATTATCTCTATAACTGTTCTTATTATCATTCCTACGGTTATTATTATCCTTATTCTATGATTACTATCCCTATTACTCTTGGCTTTATCCTTATAACTATTATTATTATCCTTATTACTATTATTATTATCGCTATAACTGTTATTATTATCCTTAATACTATTATTATTATCGCTATGACTGTTATTATTATTCTTGTTACTATTATTATTATCCCTATTCCTCTTGTCTTTCTCCATACAACTATTATTATTATCCTTATTATTATTATTATTATCGCTATAACTGTTATTATTATCCTTATTCTATTGTTACTATCCGTATTACTCTTGCCTTTTTCCTTATAACTTTTATTATTATGTTTATTACCATTATTATTATCTCTATAACTGTTCTTATTATCATTCCTACGGTTATTATTATCCTTATTCTATGATTACTATCCCTATTACTCTTGGCTTTATCGTTATAACTATTATTATTATCCTTATTACTATTATTATTATCGCTATAACTGTTATTATTATCCTTAATACTATTATTATTATCGCTATGACTGTTATTATTATTCTTGTTACTATTATTATTATCCCTATTCCTCTTGTCTTTGTGCATATAACTATTATTATTATCCTTATTATTATTATTATTATCGCTATAACTGTTATTATTATCCTTATTCTATTGTTACTATCCGTATTACTCTTGCCTTTTTCCTTATAGCTTTTATTATTATGTGTATTACCATTATTATTATCTCTATAACTGTTCTTATGATCATTCCTACGGTTATTATTATCCTTATTCCACGATTACTATCCCTATTACTCTTGGCTTTATCCTTATAACTATTATTATTATCCTTATTACTATTATTATTATCGCTATAACTGTTATTATTATCCTAAATACTATTATTATTATCGCTATGACTGTTATTATTATTCTTGTTACTATTATTATTATCCCTATTCCTCTTGTCTTTCTCCATATAACTATTATTATTATCCTTATTATTATTATTATTATCGCTGTATCTGTTATTATTCTTATTACTGTTATTCTTACTACTGTTTATTATTCTTATTACTGTTCCTATTATCCCTACTCCCCTTGTCTTTATCCTTATAACTATTATCATTATCATTATTATTATTATTATTATCGCCATAACTGTTATTATTATTCTAATTACTATTATTAGTATCGCTATAACCGTTATTATTATCCATATTACTATTATTTATATCGCTATAACTGTTATTATTATTTTTGATACTATTATTATTATCGCTATAACTGTTATTATTATCCTTATTCCATTATTACTATTCGTATTACTCTTCCCTTTATCCTTATAACTATGATACCTATACTTCTTACTATTATTATTATTATCGCTATAAATGTTATCATTATCATTATTACTGTTATTTTTATTCTTATTACTATTATTATTATCTCTATAACTGTTCTTATTATCATTCCTACTGTTATTATTATCCCTATTCTATGATTACTATCCCTATTACTCTTGGCTTTATCCTTATAACTATTATTATTATCCTTATTACTATTATTATTATCGCTATAGCTGTTACTGTTATTCTTATTACTATTATTATTATCGCTATAACTGTTATTATTATCCTTATTCTATTGTTACTATCCCTATTCCTCGTGTCTTTATTCTTATAACTATTATTATTATCCTAATTACTATTATTATTAACGCTATAACTATTATTATTATCCTTATTACTATTATTATTATCGCTATAGCTGTTATTATTATCCATATTCTATTGTTACTAGCCGTATTACTCTTGTCTTTATTGTTATAACTATTATTATTATCCTTATTATTATTATTATTATTATCGCCATAACTGTTATTATTATTCTTATTACTATTATTAGTATCGCTATAACCGTTATTATTATCCATATTACTATTATTTATATCGCTGTGACTGTTATTATTATCCTTATTCCATTATTACTATTCGTATTACTCTTCCCTTTATCCTTATAACTAAGATACCTATACTTCTTACTATTATTATTATCGCTATAAATGTTATCATTATCAGTATTACTGTTATTTTTATTCTTATTACTATTATTATTATCGCTATAACTGTTATTATTATCCTTAATACTATTATTATTATCGTTATAACTGTTATTATTACCCTTATTCTATTGTTACTATCCGTATTACTCATGTCTTCATCCTTGTAACTATTATTATTATCCTTATTATTATTATTATTATCGCTATAACTGTTATTATTATCCTTATTCTATTGTTACTATCCGTATTACTCTTGCCTTTATCCTTATAACTATTATTATTGTCGCTATAACTGTTATTGTTATTCTTATTACTATTATTAGTATCGCTATAACCGTTAATATTATCCATATTACTATTATTTATATCGCTATAACTGTTATTATTATTCTTGGTACTATTATTATTATCGCTATAACTGTTATTATTATTCTTATTACTATTGTTACTATCCGTATTACTCTTGTCTTTATCCATATAACTATTATTATTAATCCTTTTTACTATTATTATTGTCGCTACAACTGTTATTATTATTGCTATTACTATTATTATTATCGCTATTGCCCTTGTCTTTATCCTTATAACTATTACTATTATCCTTATTACTATTATTATTATCCTTAATACTATTATTATTATCGCTATAACTGTTATTATTATTATTGTTACTATTATTATTATCCCTATTCCTCTTGTCTTTCTCCTTATAACTATTATTATTATCGCTATAACTGTTATTATTATGGTTATTTATTGTTACTATCCCTATTACTCTTGTCTTTATCCTTATAACTATTATTATTATCCTTATTATTATTATTATTATAGCTATAACTGTTACTATTATTCTTGTTACTATTATTATTATCCCTATTCCTCTTGTCTTTCTCCTTATAACTATTATTATTATCCTTATTATTATTATTATTATCGCTATAACTGTTGTTATTATTCTTGTTACTATTATTATTATCCCCATTCCTCTTGTCTTTCTCCTTATAACTATTATTATTATCGCTATAACTGTTATTATTATTCTTATTACTATTACTATTATCCCTATTCCTCTTGTATTTATCCTTATAACTATTATTATTATCCATATTATTATTATTATTATCGCTATAACTGTTATTATTATCCATATTACTATTATTATTATCGCTATAACTGTTATTATTATGCTTATTACTATTACTATTATCCCTATTCCTCTTGTCTTTATCCTTATAACTATTATTATTATCCTTATTATTATTATTATTATTATTATTATTATCGCTATAACTGTTATTATTATCCTTATTACTATTATTATTATCGCAATAACTGTTATTATTATTCTTATTACTATTGTTACTATCCGCATTACTCTTGTCTTTATCCTTATAACTATTATTATTAATCCTAATTATTATTATTATTATCGCTATAACTGTTATTATTATCCTTATTCTATTGTTTCTATCCGTATTACTCTTGTCTTTATCCTTATAACTATTATTATTATCCTTATTATTATTATTATTATCGCTATAACTGTTATTATTATCCTTATTCTATTGTTACTATCCGTATTACTCTTATCTTTATCCTTATAACTATTATTATTATCCTTATTATTATTATTATTATCGCTATAACTGTTATTATTATCCTTATTCTATTGTTACTATCCGTATTACTCTTGTCTTTATCCGTATAACTCTTGTCTTTATCCTTATAACTATTATTATTATCCTTATTATTATTATTATTATCGCTATAACTGTTATTATTATCCTTATTCTATTGTTACTATCCGTATTACTCTTGCCTTTTTCCTTATAACTATTATTATTAATCCTTATTACTATTATTATTATCGCTATAACTGTTATTATTATTCCTATTACTATTGTTACTATCCGTATTACTCTTGTCTTTATCCTTATAACTATTATTATTATTATCCTTCTTATTATAATTATTATCGCTATAACTGTTATTGTTATCCTTATTACTATTATTATTATCGCTATAACTGTTATTATTGTCCTTAATCTATTATTGCTATCCGTATTACTCTTGTCTTTATCCTTATAACTATTATTATTATCCTTGTTATTACTATTGTTATCGCTATAACTGTTATTATTACCCTTATTACTATTATTATTATCGCTATAACTGTTATCATTATCCTTATTCTTTTATTACTATCTCTATTACTCTTGTCTTTATCCTTATAACTATTATTATTATCGTTATTCTATTATTAGTATCCCTATTACTCTTGGCTTTATCCTTATAACTATTATTATTATCCTTATCACTATTATTATTATCGCTATAACTGTTATTATTATCCTTATTCTATTATTACTATCGGTATTACTCTTGTCTTTATCCTTATAACAATTATTATTATCCTTGTTATTATTATTATTATCGCTATAATTGTTATTATTATCCTTATTCCATTATTACTATTCGTATTACACTTCTCTTTATCCTTATAACTGTTATTCCTATACTTATATCTATTATTATTGTCGCTATATATGTTATTATTATCACTATTACTGTTATTACTATTCTTATTACTATTATCATTATCCCTATTCCCCTTGTCTTTATCCTTATAACTATTATTATTAACCTGATTATTGTTATTATTATTATCGCTATAACTGTTATTATTATCCTTATTCTATTATTACTATCCCTATTACTCTTGTCTTTATCCTTATAACTATTATTATCATCCTTGTTATTACTATTATTATCGCTATAACTGTTATTATTATCCTTATTCTATTATTACTATCCCTATTACTCTTGTCTTTATCCTTATAACTATTATTATTATCCTTGTTATTACTATTATTATCGCTATAACTGTTATTATTATCCTCATTATTATTATTATTATCGCTATAACTGTTATTATTATCCTTATTCTATTATTACTATCCCCATTACTCTTGTCTTTATCCTTATAACTATTATTATTAGGCTTGTTATTATTATTACTATCGCTATAACTGTTATTATTATCCTTATTACTATTATTATTATCGGTATAACTGTTATTATTATTCTTATTACTATTATTAGTATTGCTATAACCGTTATTATTACCCATATTACTATTATTTATATCGCTATAACTGTTATTATTATCCTTATTCTATTATTACTATCCCTATTACTCTTGTCTTTATCATTATAACTATTATTATTTTCCTTATTCTATTGTTACTATCCGTATTACTCTTGCGTTTATGCTTATAACTATTATTATTATTATCCTTATTACTGTTATTATTATCGCTATAAATGTTATTATTATCACTATTACTGTTATTACTATTATTATTACTATTATTATTATCCCTATATCCCTTGTCTTTATCCTTATAACTGTTATTATTATTATTATTATTATTATTATTATTTACCCATATTACTATTATTTATATCGCCATAACTGTTATTATTATCCTTATTGTATTATTACTATCCCTATTACTCTTGTCTTTATCCTTGTAACTATTATCATTATGCTTGTTATTATTATTACTATTGCTACAACTGTTATTATTATCCTTATTCTATTTTTACTAGCTCTATTACTCTTGTGTTTATCCTTATAACGATTATTATTATCCTTATTCTATTATTACTATCCCTATTACTCTTGCCTTTATCCTTATAACTATTATTATTATTATCCTTATTCTATTATTACTATACCTATTACTCTTGTCTTTATCCTTATAACTATTATTTTTAGGCTTGTTATTATTATTACTATCGCTATAACTGTTATTATTATCCTTATTACTATTATTATTATCGCTATAACTGTTATTATTATCCTTATTACTATTATTATTATCGCTATAACTGTTATTATTATCCTTCTTCTATTGTTACTATCCGTTTTACTCTTGTCTTTAACCTTGTAACTATTATTATTATCCTTATAACTATTATTATTATCGCTATAACTGTTATTATTATCCTTATTCTATTATTACTACCCCTATTACTCTTGTCTTTATCCTTATAACTATTATTATTATCCTTGTTGTTATTATTATTATCGCTATAACTGTTATTATTATCCTTATTCTATTATTACTATCGGTATTACTCTTGTCTTTATCCTTATAACCGTTATTATTATCCTTGTTATTATTATTATTATCGCTACAACTGTTATTATTATTGTTATTACTATTATTATTATCCCTATTCCCCTTTTCTTTATCCTTATAACTATTATTATTCATCCTTATTACTATTATTATTATCGCAATAACTGTTATTATTATTCTTATTACTATTGTTTCTATCCGCATTACTCTTGTCTTTATCCTTATAAGTATTATTATTAATCCTAATTATTATTATTATTATCGCTATAACTGTTATTATTATCCTTATTCTATTATTACTATCCCCATTACTCTTGTCTTTATCCTTATAACTATTATTATTAGGCTTGTTATTTTTATTACTATCGCTATAACTGTTATTATTATCCTTATTACTATTATTATTATCGGTATAACTGTTATTATTATTCTTATTACTATTATTAGTATTGCTATAACCGTTATTATTACCCATATTATTATTATTTATATCGCTATAAATGTTATTATTATCACTATTACTGTTATTACTATTATTATTACTATTATTATTATCCCTATATCCCTTGTCTTTATCCTTATAACTGTTATTATTATGCTTGTTATTATTATTATTATTATTATTATTATTATTATTATTATTATTATTATTTACCCATATTACTATTATTTATATCGCCATAACTGTTATTATTATCCTTATTGTATTATTACTATCCCTATTACTCTTGTCTTTATCCTTGTAACTATTATCATTATGCTTGTTATTATTATTACTATTGCTATAACTGTTATTATTATCCTTATTACTATTATTATTATCGCTATAACTGTTATTATTATCCTTCTTCTATTGTTACTATCCGTTTTACTCTTGTCTTTAACCTTGTAACTATTATTATTATCCTTATAACTATTATTATTATCGCTATAACTGTTATTAATATTCATAATACTATTATTATTATCCCTATTCCCCTTGTCTTTATCCTTATAACTATTATTATTATCCTTATTATTACTATTATTATCGCTATAACTGTTATTATTATCCTTATTCTATTGTTACTATCCGTCTTACTCTTGTCTTTATCCTTATAACTATTATTATTATTATCCTTCTTATTATAATTATTATCGCTATAACTGTTATTGTTATCCTTATTACTATTATTATTATCGCTATAACTGTTATTATTACCCTTATTCTATTGTTACTATCCGTATTACTCATGTCTTCATCCTTGTAACTATTATTATTATCCTTATTATTATTATTATTATCGCTATAACTGTTATTATTATCCTTATTCTATTGTTACTATCCGTATTACTCTTGCCTTTATCCTTATAACTATTATTATTGTCGCTATAACTGTTATTGTTATTCTTATTACTATTATTAGTATCGCTATAACCGTTAATATTATCCATATTACTATTATTTATATCGCTATAACTGTTATTATTATTCTTGGTACTATTATTATTATCGCTATAACTGTTATTATTATTCTTATTACTATTGTTACTATCCGTATTACTCTTGTCTTTATCCATATAACTATTATTATTAATCCTTTTTACTATTATTATTGTCGCTACAACTGTTATTATTATTGCTATTACTATTATTATTATCGCTATTGCCCTTGTCTTTATCCTTATAACTATTACTATTATCCTTATTACTATTATTATTATCCTTAATACTATTATTATTATCGCTATAACTGTTATTATTATTATTGTTACTATTATTATTATCCCTATTCCTCTTGTCTTTCTCCTTATAACTATTATTATTATCGCTATAACTGTTATTATTATGGTTATTTATTGTTACTATCCCTATTACTCTTGTCTTTATCCTTATAACTATTATTATTATCCTTATTATTATTATTATTATAGCTATAACTGTTACTATTATTCTTGTTACTATTATTATTATCCCTATTCCTCTTGTCTTTCTCCTTATAACTATTATTATTATCCTTATTATTATTATTATTATCGCTATAACTGTTGTTATTATTCTTGTTACTGTTATTATTATCCCCATTCCTCTTGTCTTTCTCCTTATAACTATTATTATTATCGCTATAACTGTTATTATTATTCTTATTACTATTACTATTATCCCTATTCCTCTTGTATTTATCCTTATAACTATTATTATTATCCATATTATTATTATTATTATCGCTATAACTGTTATTATTATCCATATTACTATTATTATTATCGCTATAACTGTTATTATTATGCTTATTACTATTACTATTATCCCTATTCCTCTTGTCTTTATCCTTATAACTATTATTATTATCCTTATTATTATTATTATTATTATTATTATTATCGCTATAACTGTTATTATTATCCTTATTACTATTATTATTATCGCAATAACTGTTATTATTATTCTTATTACTATTGTTACTATCCGCATTACTCTTGTCTTTATCCTTATAACTATTATTATTAATCCTAATTATTATTATTATTATCGCTATAACTGTTATTATTATCCTTATTCTATTGTTTCTATCCGTATTACTCTTGTCTTTATCCTTATAACTATTATTATTATCCTTATTATTATTATTATTATCGCTATAACTGTTATTATTATCCTTATTCTATTGTTACTATCCGTATTACTCTTATCTTTATCCTTATAACTATTATTATTATCCTTATTATTATTATTATTATCGCTATAACTGTTATTATTATCCTTATTCTATTGTTACTATCCGTATTACTCTTGTCTTTATCCGTATAACTCTTGTCTTTATCCTTATAACTATTATTATTATCCTTATTATTATTATTATTATCGCTATAACTGTTATTATTATCCTTATTCTATTGTTACTATCCGTATTACTCTTGCCTTTTTCCTTATAACTATTATTATTAATCCTTATTACTATTATTATTATCGCTATAACTGTTATTATTATTCCTATTACTATTGTTACTATCCGTATTACTCTTGTCTTTATCCTTATAACTATTATTATTATTATCCTTCTTATTATAATTATTATCGCTATAACTGTTATTGTTATCCTTATTACTATTATTATTATCGCTATAACTGTTATTATTGTCCTTAATCTATTATTGCTATCCGTATTACTCTTGTCTTTATCCTTATAACTATTATTATTATCCTTGTTATTACTATTGTTATCGCTATAACTGTTATTATTACCCTTATTACTATTATTATTATCGCTATAACTGTTATCATTATCCTTATTCTTTTATTACTATCTCTATTACTCTTGTCTTTATCCTTATAACTATTATTATTATCGTTATTCTATTATTAGTATCCCTATTACTCTTGGCTTTATCCTTATAACTATTATTATTATCCTTATCACTATTATTATTATCGCTATAACTGTTATTATTATCCTTATTCTATTATTACTATCGGTATTACTCTTGTCTTTATCCTTATAACAATTATTATTATCCTTGTTATTATTATTATTATCGCTATAATTGTTATTATTATCCTTATTCCATTATTACTATTCGTATTACACTTCTCTTTATCCTTATAACTGTTATTCCTATACTTATATCTATTATTATTGTCGCTATATATGTTATTATTATCACTATTACTGTTATTACTATTCTTATTACTATTATCATTATCCCTATTCCCCTTGTCTTTATCCTTATAACTATTATTATTAACCTGATTATTGTTATTATTATTATCGCTATAACTGTTATTATTATCCTTATTCTATTATTACTATCCCTATTACTCTTGTCTTTATCCTTATAACTATTATTATCATCCTTGTTATTACTATTATTATCGCTATAACTGTTATTATTATCCTTATTCTATTATTACTATCCCTATTACTCTTGTCTTTATCCTTATAACTATTATTATTATCCTTGTTATTACTATTATTATCGCTATAACTGTTATTATTATCCTCATTATTATTATTATTATCGCTATAACTGTTATTATTATCCTTATTCTATTATTACTATCCCCATTACTCTTGTCTTTATCCTTATAACTATTATTATTAGGCTTGTTATTATTATTACTATCGCTATAACTGTTATTATTATCCTTATTACTATTATTATTATCGGTATAACTGTTATTATTATTCTTATTACTATTATTAGTATTGCTATAACCGTTATTATTACCCATATTACTATTATTTATATCGCTATAACTGTTATTATTATCCTTATTCTATTATTACTATCCCTATTACTCTTGTCTTTATCATTATAACTATTATTATTTTCCTTATTCTATTGTTACTATCCGTATTACTCTTGCGTTTATGCTTATAACTATTATTATTATTATCCTTATTACTGTTATTATTATCGCTATAAATGTTATTATTATCACTATTACTGTTATTACTATTATTATTACTATTATTATTATCCCTATATCCCTTGTCTTTATCCTTATAACTGTTATTATTATTATTATTATTATTATTATTATTTACCCATATTACTATTATTTATATCGCCATAACTGTTATTATTATCCTTATTGTATTATTACTATCCCTATTACTCTTGTCTTTATCCTTGTAACTATTATCATTATGCTTGTTATTATTATTACTATTGCTACAACTGTTATTATTATCCTTATTCTATTTTTACTAGCTCTATTACTCTTGTGTTTATCCTTATAACGATTATTATTATCCTTATTCTATTATTACTATCCCTATTACTCTTGCCTTTATCCTTATAACTATTATTATTATTATCCTTATTCTATTATTACTATACCTATTACTCTTGTCTTTATCCTTATAACTATTATTTTTAGGCTTGTTATTATTATTACTATCGCTATAACTGTTATTATTATCCTTATTACTATTATTATTATCGCTATAACTGTTATTATTATCCTTATTACTATTATTATTATCGCTATAACTGTTATTATTATCCTTCTTCTATTGTTACTATCCGTTTTTACTCTTGTCTTTAACCTTGTAACTATTATTATTATCCTTATAACTATTATTATTATCGCTATAACTGTTATTATTATCCTTATTCTATTATTACTACCCCTATTACTCTTGTCTTTATCCTTATAACTATTATTATTATCCTTGTTGTTATTATTATTATCGCTATAACTGTTATTATTATCCTTATTCTATTATTACTATCGGTATTACTCTTGTCTTTATCCTTATAACCGTTATTATTATCCTTGTTATTATTATTATTATCGCTACAACTGTTATTATTATTGTTATTACTATTATTATTATCCCTATTCCCCTTTTCTTTATCCTTATAACTATTATTATTATCCATATTATTATTATTATTATCGCTATAACTGTTATTATTATCCTTATTCCATTGTTACTATCCGCATTACTGTTGCCTTTATCCTTATAAATATTATTATTATTATCCTTATTACTATTATTATTATCGCTATAACTGTTATTATTATCCTTATTCTATTATTACTATCCCTAGTCCTCTTGTCTTTATCCATTAAAGTATTATTATTATCCTTATTACTATTATTATTATCGCTATAACTGTTAGTATTATCCTTATTCTATTGTTACTATCCGTATTACTCTTGTCTTTATTCTAATAACTATTATTATTATTATCCTTATTACTATTATTATTATCGCTATAACTGTTATTATTATCCTTATTCTATTGTTACTATCCGCATTACTCTTGTCTTTATTCTAATAACTATTATTATTATTATCCTTATTACTATTATTATTATCGCTATAACTGTTCTTATTATCCTTATTCTATTATTACTATCCCTAGTCCTCTTGTCTTCATCCTTATAACTATCATTATTATCCTTATTACTATTATTATTATCGTTATAACTGTTATTATTATCCTTATTCTATTATTACTATCCCTATAACTGGTATAATTATCCTTATTCTATTGTTACTATCCGTTCTACTCTTGTCTTTATCCTTGTAACTATTATTATTATCCTTATTACTATTATTATTATCGCTATAACTGTTATTATTATCCTTATTACTATTATCATTATCTCTATAACTGTTATTATGATCCATATTACTATTATTATTATCTCTATAACTGTTATTATTATCCTTATTCTATTGTTGCTATCCATATTACTCTTGTCTTTATCCTTATAACTATTATTATTTTCCTTATTCTATTGTTACTATCCGCATTACTCTTGCCTTTATCCTTATAACTATTATTATTATTATCCTTATTACTACTATTATTATCGCTATAACTGTTATTATTATCCTTATTCTATTATTACTATCCCTATTACTCTTGTCTTTGTCCTTATAACTATTATAATTATCCTTGTTATTATTATTATTATCGCTATAACTGTTATTATTATCCTTATTACAATTATTATTATCGCTATAACTGTTATTATTATCCTTGTTACTATTATTATTATCGCTATAACTGTTATTATTATCCTTATTCTATTGTTACTATCCGTATTACTCTTGCCTTTATCCTTATAACTATTATTATTTTCCTTATTCTATTGTTACTATCCGCATTACTCTTGCCTTTATCCTTATAACTATTATTATTATTATCCTTATTACTATTATTATTATCGCTATAACTGTTATTATTATCCTTATTCTATTATTACTACCCCTATTGCTCTTGTCATTATCGTTATAACTATTATTATTATCCTTGTTATTATAATTATTATTATTATCGCTATAACTGTTATAAGTATCCTTATTCCATTGTTACTATCCGCATTACTGTTGCCTTTATCCTTATAAATATTATTATTATTATCCTTATTACTATTATTATTATCGCTATAACTGTTATTATTATCCATATAAGTATTATTATTATCCTTATTACTATTATTATCATCGCTATAACTGTTAGTATTATCCTTATTCTATTGTTACTATCCGTATTACTCTTGTCTTTATTCTAATAACTATTATTATTATTATCCTTATTACTATTATTATTATCGCTATAACTGTTATTATTATCCTTATTCTATTATTACTATCCCTATTCCTCTTGTCTTTATCCTTATAACTATTATTATTATCGCTATACCTGTTATTATTATCCTTTTTCTATTATTACTATCCCTATTCCTCTTGTCTTTATCCTTATAACTATTATTATTATCCTTATTACTATTATTATTATCGCTATAACTGGTATTGTTACCCTTATTCTATTATTACTATCCCTATTACTCTTGTCTTTGTCCTTATAACTATTATTATTAACCTCGTTATTATTATTATTATCGCTATAACTGTTATTATTATCCTTATTACTATTATTATTATCACTATAACTGTTATTATTATCCCTATTACTATTATTATTATCGCTATAACTGTTATTATTATCCTTATTCTATTGTTACTATCCCTATTACTCTTGTCTTTATCCTTATAACTATTATTATTATCCTTGTTATTATAATTATTATTATTATCGCTATAACTGTTATTATTATCCTTATTCTATTATTACTATCCCTATTACTCTTGTCTTTATCCTTATAACTATTATTATTTTCCTTATTCTATTGTTACTATTCGCATTACTGTTGCCTTTATCCTTATAAATATTATTATTATTATCCTTATTACTATTATTATTATCGCTATAACTGTTATAATAATAACTGTTATTATTATCCTTATTCTATTATTACTATCCCTAGTCCTCTTGTCTTCATCCTTATAACTATCATTATTATCCTTATTACTATTATTATTATCGTTATAACTGTTATTATTATCCTTATTACTATTAGTATTATCTCTATAACTGTTATTATTATCCTTATTCTATTGTTGCTATCCATATTACTCTTGTCTTTATCCTTATAACTATTATTATTTTCCTTATTCTATTGTTACTATCCGCATTACTCTTGCCTTTATCCTTATAACTATTATTATTATTATCCTTATTACTATTACTATTATCGCTATAACTGTTATTATTATCCTTATTCTATTGTTACTATCCGTTTTACTCTTGTCTTAATCGTTATAACTATTATTATTATCCTTATTATTATCATTATTATTATTATCGCTATAACTGTTATAAGTATCCTTATTCTATTGTTACTATCCGCATTACTGTTGCCTTTATCCTTATAAATATTATTATTATTATCCTTATTACTATTATTATTATCGCTATAACTGTTGTTATTATCCTTATTCTATTATTACTATCCCTAGTCCTCTTGTCTTTATCCATATAAGTATTATTATTATCCTTATTACTATTATTATTATCGCTATAACTGTTAGTATTTTCCTTATTCTATTGTTACTATCCGCATTACTCTTGCCTTTATCCTTATAACTATTATTATTATTATCCTTAGTACTATTATTATTATCGCTATAACTGTTATTATTATCCTTATTCTATTATTACTATCCCTATTACTCTTGTCTTTGTCCTTATAACTATTATTATTATCCTTGTTATTACTATTATTATCGCTATCACTGTTATTATTATCCTTATTACTATTATTATTATCGCTATAACTGTTATTATTATGCTTATTACTATTATTATTATCGCTATAACTATTATTATTATCCTTATTACTATTATTATTGTCCTTGTTATTATTATTATTATCGCCATAACTGTTATTATTATCCTTATTACTATTATTATTATCTCTATAACTGTTATTATTATCCTCATTCTATTGTTGCTATCCATATTACTCTTGTCTTTATCCTTATAACTATTATTATTTTCCTTAACAGAAATCTCCTGGCGTACATCTAAATAGTAAAACTATTCCACAGACCAACGTCGTTAAATACCTAGGTATGTACCTTGATAGTAAGCTAACATGGAAACACCATATCCAGAAAAAAATACAACAAATTAAAACCAAAAGAAGAAATATGGGATACTTAACAGGTAGAAACACTAAATTAAGCACAGACAATAAACTCCTAATCTACAAGACAATTATAAAACCCATATGGACATACGGGATTGAACTCTGGGGTACAGCTGCCAATAGTTATGTAAAAAAGATCGAGGCGCTCCAATCAATAATATTACGCACAGTGGTAAACGCCCCGTGGTACATAAGAAACGAAGACCTCAGGAAGGACCTTGAAGTCGAATTAGTAGAAAAGGCCATTAACCGCTTTGCAAATAATTATAAACAGAGGTTGGCAAGGCACCCCAACCAGCTAGCCCAATACTTATTCTCTCTGGAAATCATCAGAAGACTTCATAGAAAACACCCGAGCGATCTTACGGCTAACACTTAGCATTGTCTAAAACAAACTCAAAGGTATAGACCACTGGGCATATACCTACAAGTTCTTATAACACTCCGTTAAAACAATTTACCAAATGTTTATACTAAACAAATTGTAAATTAAATCGAGGAAAATAAAAAAAAAAAAAAAAAATTATTATTTTCCTTATTCTATTGTTACTATCCGCATTACGCGTGCCTTTATCCTTATAACTATTATTATTATTATCCTTATTACTATTATTATTATCGCTATAACTGTTAGTATTATCCTTATTATTATTATTATTATCCCTATAACTGGTATAATTATCCTTATTCTATTGTTACTATCCGTTTTACTCTTGTCTTTATCCTTGTAACTATTATTATTATTATCCTTATTACTATTATTATTATCGCTATAACTGTTATTATTATCCTTATTCTATTGTCACTATCCGTTTTACTCTTGTCTTTATCCTTGTAACTATTATTATTATCCTTATTATTATTATTATTATCCTTATTACTATTATTACTATCCCTATTACTCTTGTCTTTGTCCTTATAACTATTATTATTTTCCTTATTCTATTGTTACTATCCGCATTACCCTTGCCTTCATCCTTATAACTATTATTATTATTATCCTTATTACTATTATTATTATCGCTATAACTGTTAGTATTATCCTTATTCTATTGTTACTATCCGTATTACTCTTGTCTTTATTCTAATAACTATTATTATTATTATCCTTATTACTATTATTATTATCGCTATAACTGTTATTATTATCCTTATTCTATTATTACTATCCCTAGTCCTCTTGTCTTCATCCTTATAACTATCATTATTATCCTTATTACTATTATTATTATCGTTATAACTGTTATTATTATCCTTATTCTATTATTACTATCCCTATTCCTCTTGTCTTTATCCTTATAACTATTATTATTATCGCTATACCTGTTATTATTATCCTTATTCTATTATTACTATCCCTATTCCTCTTGTCTTTATCCTTATAACTATTATTATTATCCTTATTACTATTATTATTATCGCTATAACTGGTATTGTTACCCTTATTCTATTATTACTATCCCTATTACTCTTGTCTTTGTCCTTATAACTATTATTATTAACCTCGTTATTATTATTATTATCGCTATAACTGTTATTATTATCCTTATTACTATTATTATTATCACTATAACTGTTATTATTATCCCTATTACTATTATTATTATCGCTATAACTGTTATTACTATCCTTATTCTATTGTTACTATCCCTATTACTCTTGTCTTTATCCTTATAACTATTATTATTATCCTTGTTATTATAATTATTATTATTATCGCTATAACTGTTATTATTATCCTTATTCTATTATTACTATCCCTATTACTCTTGTCTTTATCCTTATAACTATTATTATTTTCCTTATTCTATTGTTACTATTCGCATTACTGTTGCCTTTATCCTTATAAATATTATTATTATTATCCTTATTACTATTATTATTATCGCTATAACTGTTATAATAATAACTGTTATTATTATCCTTATTCTATTATTACTATCCCTAGTCCTCTTGTCTTCATCCTTATAACTATCATTATTATCCTTATTACTATTATTATTATCGTTATAACTGTTATTATTATCCTTATTACTATTAGTATTATCTCTATAACTGTTATTATTATCCTTATTCTATTGTTGCTATCCATATTACTCTTGTCTTTATCCTTATAACTATTATTATTTTCCTTATTCTATTGTTACTATCCGCATTACTCTTGCCTTTATCCTTATAACTATTATTATTATTATCCTTATTACTATTATTATTATAGCTATAACTGTTATTATTATCCTTATTCTATTGTTACTATCCGTATTACTCTTGTCTTTATGCTTATATCTATTATTATTATCCTTATTACTATTACTATTATCGCTATAACTGTTATTATTATCCTTATTCTATTGTTACTATCCGTTTTACTCTTGTCTTAATCGTTATAACTATTATTATTATCCTTATTATTATCATTATTATTATTATCGCTATAACTGTTATAAGTATCCTTATTCTATTGTTACTATCCGTATTACTCTTGTCTTTATTCTTATAACTTTTACTATTATGATTGTTTTTATTATTATTATCGCTATAACTGTTATTATTATCCTTATTACTATTATTATTATATCTATAACTGTTATTATTATCCTTATTCTATTGTTACTATCCGTTTTACTCTTGTCTTTATCCTTGTAACTATTATTATTATGATTGTTATTATTATTATTATCACTATAACTGTTATTATTATCCTTATTACTATTATTATTATATCTATAACTGTTATTATTATCATTATTCTCTTATTACTATCCCTATTACTCTTGTCTTTATCCTTATAACTATTATTATTTTCCTTACTCTATTGTTACTATTCGCATTACTGTTGCCTTTATCCTTATAAATATTATTATTATTATCCTTATTACTATTATTATTATCGCTATAACTGTTATTATTATCCTTATTCTATTATTACTATCCCTAGTCCTCTTGTCTTTATCCATATAAGTATTATTATTATCCTTATTACTATTATTATTATCGCTATAACTGTTAGTATTTTCCTTATTCTATTGTTACTATCCGCATTACTCTTGCCTTTATCCTTATAACTATTATTATTATTATCCTTATTACTATTATTATTATCGCTATAACTGTTATTATTATCCTTATTCTATTATTACTATCCCTATTACTCTTGTCTTTGTCCTTATAACTATTATTATTATCCTTGTTATTACTATTATTATCGCTATCACTGTTATTATTATCCTTATTACTATTATTATTATCGCTATAACTGTTATTATTATGCTTATTACTATTATTATTATCGCTATAACTATTATTATTATCCTTATTACTATTATTATTATCCTTGTTATTACTATTATTATCGCTATCACTGTTATTATTATCCTTATTACTATTATTATTATCGCTATAACTGTTATTATTATGCTTATTACTATTATTATTATCGCTATAACTATTATTATTATCCTTATTACTATTATTATTATCCTTGTTATTATTATTATTATCGCCATAACTGTTATTATTATCCTTATTACTATTATTATTATCTCTATAACTGTTATTATTATCCTCATTCTATGTTGCTATCCATATTACTCTTGTCTTTATCCTTATAACTATTATTATTTTCCTTAACAGAAATCTCCTGGCGTACATCTAAATAGTAAAACTATTCCACAGACCAACGTCGTTAAATACCTAGGTATGTACCTTGATAGTAAGCTAACATGGAAACACCATATCCAGAAAAAAATACAACAAATTAAAACCAAAAGAAGAAATATGGGATACTTAACAGGTAGAAACACTAAATTAAGCACAGACAATAAACTCCTAATCTACAAGACAATTACAAAACCCATATGGACATACGGGATTGAACTCTGGGGTACAGCTGCCAATAGTTATGTAAAAAAGATCGAGGCGCTCCAATCAATAATATTACGCACAGTGGTAAACGCCCCGTGGTACATAAGAAACGAAGACCTCAGGAAGGACCTTGAAGTCGAATTAGTAGAAAAGGCCATTAACCGCTTTGCAAATAATTATAAACAGAGGTTGGCAAGGCACCCCAACTAGCTAGCCCAATACTTATTCTCTCTGGAAATCATCAGAAGACTTCATAGAAAACACCCGAGCGATCTTACGTCTAACACTTAGCATTGTCTAAAACAAACTCAAAGGTATAGACCACTGGGCATATACCTACAAGTTCTTATAACACTCCGTTAAAACAATTTACCAAATGTTTATACTAAACAAATTGTAAATTAAATCGAGGAAAATAAAAAAAAAAAAAAAATTATTATTTTCCTTATTCTATTGTTACTATCCGCATTACCCGTGCCTTTATCCTTATAACTATTATTATTATTATCCTTATTACTATTATTATTATCGCTATAACTGGTATTGTTACCCTTATTCTATTATTACTATCCCTATTACTCTTGTCTTTGTCCTTATAACTATTATTATTAACCTCGTTATTATTATTATTATCGCTATAACTGTTATTATTATCCTTATTACTATTATTATTATCACTATAACTGTTATTATTATCCCTATTACTATTATTATTATCGCTATAACTGTTATTACTATCCTTATTCTATTGTTACTATCCCTATTACTCTTGTCTTTATCCTTATAACTATTATTATTATCCTTGTTATTATAATTATTATTATTATCGCTATAACTGTTATTATTATCCTTATTCTATTATTACTATCCCTATTACTCTTGTCTTTATCCTTATAACTATTATTATTTTCCTTATTCTATTGTTACTATTCGCATTACTGTTGCCTTTATCCTTATAAATATTATTATTATTATCCTTATTACTATTATTATTATCGCTATAACTGTTATAATAATAACTGTTATTATTATCCTTATTCTATTATTACTATCCCTAGTCCTCTTGTCTTCATCCTTATAACTATCATTATTATCCTTATTACTATTATTATTATCGTTATAACTGTTATTATTATCCTTATTACTATTAGTATTATCTCTATAACTGTTATTATTATCCTTATTCTATTGTTGCTATCCATATTACTCTTGTCTTTATCCTTATAACTATTATTATTTTCCTTATTCTATTGTTACTATCCGCATTACTCTTGCCTTTATCCTTATAACTATTATTATTATTATCCTTATTACTATTATTATTATAGCTATAACTGTTATTATTATCCTTATTCTATTGTTACTATCCGTATTACTCTTGTCTTTATGCTTATATCTATTATTATTATCCTTATTACTATTACTATTATCGCTATAACTGTTATTATTATCCTTATTCTATTGTTACTATCCGTTTTACTCTTGTCTTAATCGTTATAACTATTATTATTATCCTTATTATTATCATTATTATTATTATCGCTATAACTGTTATAAGTATCCTTATTCTATTGTTACTATCCGTATTACTCTTGTCTTTATTCTTATAACTTTTACTATTATGATTGTTTTTATTATTATTATCGCTATAACTGTTATTATTATCCTTATTACTATTATTATTATATCTATAACTGTTATTATTATCCTTATTCTATTGTTACTATCCGTTTTACTCTTGTCTTTATCCTTGTAACTATTATTATTATGATTGTTATTATTATTATTATCACTATAACTGTTATTATTATCCTTATTACTATTATTATTATATCTATAACTGTTATTATTATCATTATTCTCTTATTACTATCCCTATTACTCTTGTCTTTATCCTTATAACTATTATTATTTTCCTTACTCTATTGTTACTATTCGCATTACTGTTGCCTTTATCCTTATAAATATTATTATTATTATCCTTATTACTATTATTATTATCGCTATAACTGTTATTATTATCCTTATTCTATTATTACTATCCCTAGTCCTCTTGTCTTTATCCATATAAGTATTATTATTATCCTTATTACTATTATTATTATCGCTATAACTGTTAGTATTTTCCTTATTCTATTGTTACTATCCGCATTACTCTTGCCTTTATCCTTATAACTATTATTATTATTATCCTTATTACTATTATTATTATCGCTATAACTGTTATTATTATCCTTATTCTATTATTACTATCCCTATTACTCTTGTCTTTGTCCTTATAACTATTATTATTATCCTTGTTATTACTATTATTATCGCTATCACTGTTATTATTATCCTTATTACTATTATTATTATCGCTATAACTGTTATTATTATGCTTATTACTATTATTATTATCGCTATAACTATTATTATTATCCTTATTACTATTATTATTATCCTTGTTATTACTATTATTATCGCTATCACTGTTATTATTATCCTTATTACTATTATTATTATCGCTATAACTGTTATTATTATGCTTATTACTATTATTATTATCGCTATAACTATTATTATTATCCTTATTACTATTATTATTATCCTTGTTATTATTATTATTATCGCCATAACTGTTATTATTATCCTTATTACTATTATTATTATCTCTATAACTGTTATTATTATCCTCATTCTATGTTGCTATCCATATTACTCTTGTCTTTATCCTTATAACTATTATTATTTTCCTTAACAGAAATCTCCTGGCGTACATCTAAATAGTAAAACTATTCCACAGACCAACGTCGTTAAATACCTAGGTATGTACCTTGATAGTAAGCTAACATGGAAACACCATATCCAGAAAAAAATACAACAAATTAAAACCAAAAGAAGAAATATGGGATACTTAACAGGTAGAAACACTAAATTAAGCACAGACAATAAACTCCTAATCTACAAGACAATTACAAAACCCATATGGACATACGGGATTGAACTCTGGGGTACAGCTGCCAATAGTTATGTAAAAAAGATCGAGGCGCTCCAATCAATAATATTACGCACAGTGGTAAACGCCCCGTGGTACATAAGAAACGAAGACCTCAGGAAGGACCTTGAAGTCGAATTAGTAGAAAAGGCCATTAACCGCTTTGCAAATAATTATAAACAGAGGTTGGCAAGGCACCCCAACTAGCTAGCCCAATACTTATTCTCTCTGGAAATCATCAGAAGACTTCATAGAAAACACCCGAGCGATCTTACGTCTAACACTTAGCATTGTCTAAAACAAACTCAAAGGTATAGACCACTGGGCATATACCTACAAGTTCTTATAACACTCCGTTAAAACAATTTACCAAATGTTTATACTAAACAAATTGTAAATTAAATCGAGGAAAATAAAAAAAAAAAAAAAATTATTATTTTCCTTATTCTATTGTTACTATCCGCATTACCCGTGCCTTTATCCTTATAACTATTATTATTATTATCCTTATTACTATTATTATTATCGCTATAAACTGTTAGTATTATCCTTATTATTATTATTATTATCCCTATAACTGGTATAATTATCCTTATTCTATTGTTACTATCCGTTTTACTCTTGTCTTTATCCTTGTAACTATTATTATTATTATCCTTATTACTATTATTATTATCGCTATTACTGTTATTATTATCCTTATTCCATTGTTACTAATGCTGTTGCTCTTGTCTTTATCCTTATAACTATTATTATTATCCTTGCTGTTACTATTATTATCGCTATAACTGTTATTATTATCCTTATTACTATTATTATTATCGCTATAACATTTATTATTATCCTTCTTCTATTGTTACTATCCGTTATACTCTTGTCTTTATCCTTATTAATATTATCATTATCGCTATAACTGTTATTATTATCTTACTATTATTATTATTGTTATCGCAATAACTGATATTATTATCCTTATTATTACTATTATTACTATCGCTATAACCGTTATTATTATCCTTATTAATATTATTATTATCGCTATAATTGTTATTATAATCCTTATTATTATTATTATCTTATTATTATTATTATTATCGGAATAACTGATATTATTATCCTTATTATTACTATTATTATTATCGCTATAACCGTTATTATTATCCTTATTAATATTATTATTATCGCTATAATTGTTATTATAATCCTTATTATTATTATTATTATTATTATCGCTATAACTGTTATTATTATCGTATTATTATTATTATTATTATCGCAATAACTGTTATTATTATCCTTATTATTATTATTATTATTTCTATAACTGTTATTATTATCCTTATTACTATTATTATTATCGCTGTAATTGTTATTATAATCCTTATTATTATTATTATTATCGCTATAACTGGTATTATCATTCTTATTAATATTATCATTATCGCTCTAACTGTTATTATTATCAATATTATTACTATTATTATTATTACTATAACCGTTATTATTATCCTTATTAATATTATTATTTTCGCTATAACTGTTATTATTATCCTTATTACTATTATTATTATCGCTATAACTGTTATTATTATCCTTATTATTATTATTAGTATTATCGCTATAACTGTTATTATTATCCTTACCACTATTATTATTATCGCTATAACCGTTATTATTATCCTGATTACTATTATTATTATCGCTATAACTGTTATTATTATCCTTATTATTATTATTATTATTATCGCTATAACTGTTATTATTATCATTACTATTATTATTATTATCGGCATAACTGTTATTATTATCTTATTATTATTATTATTATCGCAATAACTGATATTATTATCCTTATTATTACTATTATTATTATCGCTATAACCGTTATTATTATCCTTATTATTATTATTATTATAGCTACTATTGTTATTGTAATCCTTATTATTATTATTATTATTGCTATAACTGTTATTATTATCCTTATTACTATTATTATTATCGCTATAACCGTTATTATTATCGTTATTATTATTATTATTATTATTATCGCAATTACTGTTATTATTATCCTTCTTATTATTATTATCGCTATAACTGTTATTGTTATCTTATTATTATTATTATTATTATAGCAATAACTGATATTATTATCCTTATTATTACTATTATTATTATCGCTATAACCGTTATTATTATCCTTATTCTATTATTACTATCCCTAGTCCTCTTGTCTTTATCCATATAAGTATTATTATTATCCTTATTACTATTATTATTATCGCTATAACTGTTAGTATTTTCCTTATTCTATTGTTACTATCCGCATTACTCTTGCCTTTATCCTTATAACTATTATTATTATTATCCTTATTACTATTATTATTATCGCTATAACTGTTATTATTATCCTTATTCTATTATTACTATCCCTATTACTCTTGTCTTTGTCCTTATAACTATTATTATTATCCTTGTTATTACTATTATTATCGCTATCACTGTTATTATTATCCTTATTACTATTATTATTATCGCTATAACTGTTATTATTATGCTTATTACTATTATTATTATCGCTATAACTATTATTATTATCCTTATTACTATTATTATTATCCTTGTTATTACTATTATTATCGCTATCACTGTTATTATTATCCTTATTACTATTATTATTATCGCTATAACTGTTATTATTATGCTTATTACTATTATTATTATCGCTATAACTATTATTATTATCCTTATTACTATTATTATTATCCTTGTTATTATTATTATTATCGCCATAACTGTTATTATTATCCTTATTACTATTATTATTATCTCTATAACTGTTATTATTATCCTCATTCTATGTTGCTATCCATATTACTCTTGTCTTTATCCTTATAACTATTATTATTTTCCTTAACAGAAATCTCCTGGCGTACATCTAAATAGTAAAACTATTCCACAGACCAACGTCGTTAAATACCTAGGTATGTACCTTGATAGTAAGCTAACATGGAAACACCATATCCAGAAAAAAATACAACAAATTAAAACCAAAAGAAGAAATATGGGATACTTAACAGGTAGAAACACTAAATTAAGCACAGACAATAAACTCCTAATCTACAAGACAATTACAAAACCCATATGGACATACGGGATTGAACTCTGGGGTACAGCTGCCAATAGTTATGTAAAAAAGATTGAGGCGCTCCAATCAATAATATTACGCACAGTGGTAAACGCCCCGTGGTACATAAGAAACGAAGACCTCAGGAAGGACCTTGAAGTCGAATTAGTAGAAAAGGCCATTAACCGCTTTGCAAATAATTATAAACAGAGGTTGGCAAGGCACCCCAACTAGCTAGCCCAATACTTATTCTCTCTGGAAATCATCAGAAGACTTCATAGAAAACACCCGAGCGATCTTACGTCTAACACTTAGCATTGTCTAAAACAAACTCAAAGGTATAGACCACTGGGCATATACCTACAAGTTCTTATAACACTCCGTTAAAACAATTTACCAAATGTTTATACTAAACAAATTGTAAATTAAATCGAGGAAAATAAAAAAAAAAAAAAAATTATTATTTTCCTTATTCTATTGTTACTATCCGCATTACCCGTGCCTTTATCCTTATAACTATTATTATTATTATCCTTATTACTATTATTATTATCGCTATAACTGTTAGTATTATCCTTATTATTATTATTATTATCCCTATAACTGGTATAATTATCCTTATTCTATTGTTACTATCCGTTTTACTCTTGTCTTTATCCTTGTAACTATTATTATTATTATCCTTATTACTATTATTATTATCGCTATAACTGTTATTATTATCCTTATTCTATTGTCACTATCCGTTTTACTCTTGTCTTTATCCTTGTAACTATTATTATTATCCTTATTATTATTATTATTATCCTTATTACTATTATTACTATCCCTATTACTCTTGTCTTTGTCCTTATAACTATTATTATTTTCCTTATTCTATTGTTACTATCCGCATTACCCTTGCCTTCATCCTTATAACTATTATTATTATTATCCTTATTACTATTATTATTATCGCTATAACTGTTATTATTATCCTTATTCTATTGTTACTATCCGTATTACTCTTGTCTTTATCCTTATAACTATTATTATTTTCCTTATTCTATTGTTACTATCCGCATTACCCTTGCCTTCATCCTTATAACTATTATTATTATTATCCTTATTACTATTATTATTATCGCTATAACTGTTATTATTATCCTTATTCTATTGTTACTATCCGTATTACTCTTGTCTTTATCCTTATAACTATTATTATTTTCCTTATTCTATTGTTACTATCCGCATTACTCTTGCCTTTATCCTTATAACTATTATTATTATTATCCTTATTACTATTATTATTATCGCTATAACTGTTATTATTATCCTTATTCTATTATTACTATCCCTATTACTCTTGTCTTTATCCTTGTAACTATTATTATTATGATTGTTATTCTTATTATTATCGCTATAACTGTTATTATTATCCTTATTACTATTATTATTATATCTATAACTGTTATTATTATCCTTATTCTATTATTACTATCCCTATTACTCTTGTCTTTATCCTTATAACTATTATTATTATCCTTGTTATTATAATTATTATTATTATCCCTATAACTGTTATTATTATCCTTATTCTATTGTTACTATCCGCATTACTGTTGCCTTTATCCTTATAAATATTATTATTATTATTATCCTTATTACTATTATTATTATCGCTATAACTGTTATTATTATCCTTATTCTATTATTACTATCCCTAGTCCTCTTGTCTTTATCCATATAAGTATTATTATTATCCTTATTACTATTATTATTATCGCTATAACTGTTAGTATTATCCTTATTCTATTGTTACTATCCGTATTACTCTTGTCTTTATTCTAATAACTATTATTATTATTATCCTTATTACTATTATTATTATCGCTATAACTGTTATTATTATCCTCATTCTATTATTACTATCCCTAGTCCTCTTGTCTTCATCCTTATAACTATCATTATTATCCTTATTACTATTATTATTATCGCTATAACTGTTATTATTATCCTTATTCTATTGTTACTATCCGTATTACTCTTGTCTTTATCCTTATAACTATTATTATTTTCCTTATTCTATTGTTACTATCCGCATTACTCTTGCCTTTATCCTTATAACTATTATTATTATTATCCTTATTACTATTATTATTATCGCTATAACTGTTATTATTATCCTTATTCTATTATTACTATCCCTATTACTCTTGTCTTTATCCTTGTAACTATTATTATTATGATTGTTATTCTTATTATTATCGCTATAACTGTTATTATTATCCTTATTACTATTATTATTATATCTATAACTGTTATTATTATCCTTATTCTATTATTACTATCCCTATTACTCTTGTCTTTATCCTTATAACTATTATTATTATCCTTGTTATTATAATTATTATTATTATCCCTATAACTGTTATTATTATCCTTATTCTATTGTTACTATCCGCATTACTGTTGCCTTTATCCTTATAAATATTATTATTATTATTATCCTTATTACTATTATTATTATCGCTATAACTGTTATTATTATCCTTATTCTATTATTACTATCCCTAGTCCTCTTGTCTTTATCCATATAAGTATTATTATTATCCTTATTACTATTATTATTATCGCTATAACTGTTAGTATTATCCTTAATCTATTGTTACTATCCGTATTACTCTTGTCTTTATTCTAATAACTATTATTATTATTATCCTTATTACTATTATTATTATCGCTATAACTGTTATTATTATCCTTATTCTATTATTACTATCCCTAGTCCTCTTGTCTTCATCCTTATAACTATCATTATTATCCTTATTACTATTATTATTATCGTTATAACTGTTATTATTATCCTTATTCTATTATTACTATCCCTATTCCTCTTGTCTTTATCCTTATAACTATTATTATTATCGCTATACCTGCTATTATTATCCTTATTCTATTATTACTATCCCTATTCCTCTTGTCTTTATCCTTATAACTATTATTGTTGTCCTTATTACTATAATTATTATCGGTATAACTGTTATTATTGTCCTCATTCCATTATTAATATCCCTATTCCTCTTGTCGTTATCCTTATAACTATCATTATTATCCTAATTACCATTATTAGTATCTCTATAACTGTTCTTATTATCATTCTTACTGTAATTATTATCGCTATAACTGATATTACTATTCTTATTACTATTATTATTATCCCTATTCCCCTTGTCTTTATCGTTATAACTATCATTATTATCCCTATTACTATTATTATTATCGTTATAACTGTTATTATTATTCCTATTACTATTATTATTATCCCTGTTCCTCTTGTCTTTATCCTTATAACTGTTATTATTATCCTTATTATTATTATTATTATCGCCATAACTGTTATTATTATCCTTATTCCATTATTACTATTCGTATTACTCTTATCTTTATCCTTATAACTATTATACGTATACGTCTTACTATTATTATTATCGCTATAAATGTTATCATTATCATTATTACTGTTCTTTTTTTCTTATTACTATTATTATTATCGCTATTACTGTTATTATTATCCTTATTCCATTGTTACTAATGCTGTTGCTCTTGTCTTTATCCTTATAACTATTATTATTATCCTTGCTGTTACTATTATTATCGCTATAACCGTTATTATTATCCTTATTAATATTATTATTATCGCTATAATTGTTATTATAATCCTTATTATTATTATTATTATTATTATCGCTATAACTGTTATTATTATCGTATTATTATTATTATTATTATCGCAATAACTGTTATTATTATCCTTATTATTATTATTATTATTTCTATAACTGTTATTATTATCCTTATTACTATTATTATTATCGCTGTAATTGTTATTATAATCCTTATTATTATTATTATTATCGCTATAACTGGTATTATCATTCTTATTAATATTATCATTATCGCTCTAACTGTTATTATTATCAATATTATTACTATTATTATTATTACTATAACCGTTATTATTATCCTTATTAATATTATTATTTTCGCTATAACTGTTATTATTATCCTTATTACTATTATTATTATCGCTATAACTGTTATTATTATCCTTATTATTATTATTAGTATTATCGCTATAACTGTTATTATTATCCTTACCACTATTATTATTATCGCTATAACCGTTATTATTATCGTTATTATTATTATTATTATTATTATCGCAATTACTGTTATT
Organism: Megachile ligniseca; assembly: GCA_945859555.1. Classification (NCBI taxonomy): domain Eukaryota; kingdom Metazoa; phylum Arthropoda; class Insecta; order Hymenoptera; family Megachilidae; genus Megachile; species Megachile ligniseca. The sequence goes on from CAMAOC010000195.1 coordinate 29,429, forward strand.
ATTATCCTTCTTATTATTATTATCGCTATAACTGTTATTGTTATCTTATTATTATTATTATTATTATAGCAATAACTGATATTATTATCCTTATTATTACTATTATTATTATCGCTATAACCGTTATTATTATCCTTATTCTATTATTACTATCCCTAGTCCTCTTGTCTTTATCCATATAAGTATTATTATTATCCTTATTACTATTATTATTATCGCTATAACTGTTAGTATTTTCCTTATTCTATTGTTACTATCCGCATTACTCTTGCCTTTATCCTTATAACTATTATTATTATTATCCTTATTACTATTATTATTATCGCTATAACTGTTATTATTATCCTTATTCTATTATTACTATCCCTATTACTCTTGTCTTTGTCCTTATAACTATTATTATTATCCTTGTTATTACTATTATTATCGCTATCACTGTTATTATTATCCTTATTACTATTATTATTATCGCTATAACTGTTATTATTATGCTTATTACTATTATTATTATCGCTATAACTATTATTATTATCCTTATTACTATTATTATTATCCTTGTTATTACTATTATTATCGCTATCACTGTTATTATTATCCTTATTACTATTATTATTATCGCTATAACTGTTATTATTATGCTTATTACTATTATTATTATCGCTATAACTATTATTATTATCCTTATTACTATTATTATTATCCTTGTTATTATTATTATTATCGCCATAACTGTTATTATTATCCTTATTACTATTATTATTATCTCTATAACTGTTATTATTATCCTCATTCTATGTTGCTATCCATATTACTCTTGTCTTTATCCTTATAACTATTATTATTTTCCTTAACAGAAATCTCCTGGCGTACATCTAAATAGTAAAACTATTCCACAGACCAACGTCGTTAAATACCTAGGTATGTACCTTGATAGTAAGCTAACATGGAAACACCATACCCAGAAAAAAATACAACAAATTAAAACCAAAAGAAGAAATATGGGATACTTAACAGGTAGAAACACTAAATTAAGCACAGACAATAAACTCCTAATCTACAAGACAATTACAAAACCCATATGGACATACGGGATTGAACTCTGGGGTACAGCTGCCAATAGTTATGTAAAAAAGATCGAGGCGCTCCAATCAATAATATTACGCACAGTGGTAAACGCCCCGTGGTACATAAGAAACGAAGACCTCAGGAAGGACCTTGAAGTCGAATTAGTAGAAAAGGCCATTAACCGCTTTGCAAATAATTATAAACAGAGGTTGGCAAGGCACCCCAACTAGCTAGCCCAATACTTATTCTCTCTGGAAATCATCAGAAGACTTCATAGAAAACACCCGAGCGATCTTACGTCTAACACTTAGCATTGTCTAAAACAAACTCAAAGGTATAGACCACTGGGCATATACCTACAAGTTCTTATAACACTCCGTTAAAACAATTTACCAAATGTTTATACTAAACAAATTGTAAATTAAATCGAGGAAAATAAAAAAAAAAAAAAAATTATTATTTTCCTTATTCTATTGTTACTATCCGCATTACCCGTGCCTTTATCCTTATAACTATTATTATTATTATCCTTATTACTATTATTATTATCGCTATAACTGTTAGTATTATCCTTATTATTATTATTATTATCCCTATAACTGGTATAATTATCCTTATTCTATTGTTACTATCCGTTTTACTCTTGTCTTTATCCTTGTAACTATTATTATTATTATCCTTATTACTATTATTATTATCGCTATAACTGTTATTATTATCCTTATTCTATTGTCACTATCCGTTTTACTCTTGTCTTTATCCTTGTAACTATTATTATTATCCTTATTATTATTATTATTATCCTTATTACTATTATTACTATCCCTATTACTCTTGTCTTTGTCCTTATAACTATTATTATTTTCCTTATTCTATTGTTACTATCCGCATTACCCTTGCCTTCATCCTTATAACTATTATTATTATTATCCTTATTACTATTATTATTATCGCTATAACTGTTAGTATTATCCTTATTCTATTGTTACTATCCGTATTACTCTTGTCTTTATTCTAATAACTATTATTATTATTATCCTTATTACTATTATTATTATCGCTATAACTGTTATTATTATCCTTATTCTATTATTACTATCCCTAGTCCTCTTGTCTTCATCCTTATAACTATCATTATTATCCTTATTACTATTATTATTATCGTTATAACTGTTATTATTATCCTTATTCTATTATTACTATCCCTATTCCTCTTGTCTTTATCCTTATAACTATTATTATTATCGCTATACCTGCTATTATTATCCTTATTCTATTATTACTATCCCTATTCCTCTTGTCTTTATCCTTATAACTATTATTGTTGTCCTTATTACTATAATTATTATCGGTATAACTGTTATTATTGTCCTCATTCCATTATTAATATCCCTATTCCTCTTGTCGTTATCCTTATAACTATCATTATTATCCTAATTACCATTATTAGTATCTCTATAACTGTTCTTATTATCATTCTTACTGTAATTATTATCGCTATAACTGATATTACTATTCTTATTACTATTATTATTATCCCTATTCCCCTTGTCTTTATCGTTATAACTATCATTATTATCCCTATTACTATTATTATTATCGTTATAACTGTTATTATTATTCCTATTACTATTATTATTATCCCTGTTCCTCTTGTCTTTATCCTTATAACTGTTATTATTATCCTTATTATTATTATTATTATCGCCATAACTGTTATTATTATCCTTATTCCATTATTACTATTCGTATTACTCTTATCTTTATCCTTATAACTATTATACGTATACGTCTTACTATTATTATTATCGCTATAAATGTTATCATTATCATTATTACTGTTCTTTTTTTCTTATTACTATTATTATTATCGCTATTACTGTTATTATTATCCTTATTCCATTGTTACTAATGCTGTTGCTCTTGTCTTTATCCTTATAACTATTATTATTATCCTTGCTGTTACTATTATTATCGCTATAACTGTTATTATTATCCTTATTACTATTATTATTATCGCTATAACATTTATTATTATCCTTCTTCTATTGTTACTATCCGTTATACTCTTGTCTTTATCCTTATTAATATTATCATTATCGCTATAACTGTTATTATTATCTTACTATTATTATTATTGTTATCGCAATAACTGATATTATTATCCTTATTATTACTATTATTACTATCGCTATAACCGTTATTATTATCCTTATTAATATTATTATTATCGCTATAATTGTTATTATAATCCTTATTATTATTATTATCTTATTATTATTATTATTATCGGAATAACTGATATTATTATCCTTATTATTACTATTATTATTATCGCTATAACCGTTATTATTATCCTTATTAATATTATTATTATCGCTATAATTGTTATTATAATCCTTATTATTATTATTATTATTATTATCGCTATAACTGTTATTATTATCGTATTATTATTATTATTATTATCGCAATAACTGTTATTATTATCCTTATTATTATTATTATTATTTCTATAACTGTTATTATTATCCTTATTACTATTATTATTATCGCTGTAATTGTTATTATAATCCTTATTATTATTATTATTATCGCTATAACTGGTATTATCATTCTTATTAATATTATCATTATCGCTCTAACTGTTATTATTATCAATATTATTACTATTATTATTATTACTATAACCGTTATTATTATCCTTATTAATATTATTATTTTCGCTATAACTGTTATTATTATCCTTATTACTATTATTATTATCGCTATAACTGTTATTATTATCCTTATTATTATTATTAGTATTATCGCTATAACTGTTATTATTATCCTTACCACTATTATTATTATCGCTATAACCGTTATTATTATCCTGATTACTATTATTATTATCGCTATAACTGTTATTATTATCCTTATTATTATTATTATTATTATCGCTATAACTGTTATTATTATCATTACTATTATTATTATTATCGGCATAACTGTTATTATTATCTTATTATTATTATTATTATCGCAATAACTGATATTATTATCCTTATTATTACTATTATTATTATCGCTATAACCGTTATTATTATCCTTATTATTATTATTATTATAGCTACTATTGTTATTGTAATCCTTATTATTATTATTATTATTGCTATAACTGTTATTATTATCCTTATTACTATTATTATTATCGCTATAACCGTTATTATTATCGTTATTATTATTATTATTATTATTATCGCAATTACTGTTATTATTATCCTTCTTATTATTATTATCGCTATAACTGTTATTGTTATCTTATTATTATTATTATTATTATAGCAATAACTGATATTATTATCCTTATTATTACTATTATTATTATCGCTATAACCGTTATTATTATCCTTATTAATATTATCACTATCGCTATAACTGTTATTATTATCTTATTATTATTATTTTTATTATCGCAATAACTGTTATTATTATCTCATTATTTTTATTATTATTTTCCTTATTATTATAATTATCACTATAACTGTTATTATTATCTTATTATTATTATTATTATTATCGCCATTACTGTTATCATTATGCTTACCACTATTATTATTATCGCCATAACTGTTATTAGTATCCTTATTACTATTATTATTATCGCTATAACTGTTATTATTATCCTTATTATTATTATTATTATAATCGCCATAACTGTTATTATTATCATTATTATTCTTATTATTATTATTATCGGCATAACTGGTATTATTATCCTTATTATTATTATTATTATCGCTATAATTGTTATTATTATCCTTTTTACTATTATTATTATCGCTATAACTGTTATTATTATCGTATTATTATTATTATTATTATCGCAATAACTGTTATTATTATCCTTATTATTATTATTATTATTTCTATAACTGTTATTATTATCCTTATTACTATTATTATTATCGCTGTAATTGTTATTATAATCCTTATTATCATTATTATTATCGCTATAACTGGTATTATCATTCTTATTAATATTATCATTATCGCTATAACCGTTATTATTATCAATATTATTACTATTATTATTATTGCTATAACCGTTATTATTATCCTTATTAATATTATTATTTTCGCTATAACTGTTATTATTATCCTTATTACTATTATTATTATCGCTATAACCGTTATTATTATCTTTATTAATATTATCATTATCGCCATAACTGTTATTATTATCTTATTATTATTATTATTATTATCGCAATAACTGATATTATTATCCTTATTATTACTATTATTATTATCGCTATAACCGTTATTATTATCCTTATTAATATTATCACTATCGCTATAACTGTTATTATTATCTTATTATTATTATTTTTATTATCGCAATAACTGTTATTATTATCTCATTATTTTTATTATTATTTTCCTTATTATTATTATTATCAGTATAACTGTTATTATTATCTTATTATTATTATTATTATTATCGCCATTACTGTTATTATTATGCTTACCACTATTATTATTATCGCCATAACTGTTATTATTATCCTTATTACTATTATTATTATCTCTATAACTGATATTATTATCCTTATTCTATTGTTGCTATCCATATTACTCTTGTCTTTATCCTTATAACTATTATTATTTTCCTTATTCTATTGTTACTATCCGCATTACTCTTGCCTTTATCCTTATAACTATTATTATTATCATCCTTATTACTATTATTATTATCGCTATAACTGTTATTATTATCCTTATTCTATTATTGCTATCCCTATTACTTTTGTCTTTAACCTTATAACTATTATTATTATACTTATTCTATTATTACTATCCCTATTACTCTTGTCTTTATCCTTATAACTATTATTATTATTCTTATTACTATTATTATTATCGCTATGACTGTTATTATTATCCTTATTCTATTGTTACTATCCGTATTACTCTTGTCTTTATCCTTATAACTATTATTATTTTCCTTATTCTATTGTTACTATCCGCATTACTCTTGCCTTTATCCTTATAACTATTATTATTATTATCCTTATTACTATTATTATTATCGCTATGACTGTTATTATTATCCTTATTCTATTGTTACTATCCGTATTACTCTTGTCTTTATCCTTATAACTATTATTATTTTCCTTATTCTATTGTTACTATCCGCATTACTCTTGCCTTTATCCTTATAACTGTTATTATTATTATCCTTATTACTATTATTATTATCGCTATAACTGTTATTATTATCCTTATTCTATTATTACTACCCCTATTGCTCTTGTCATTATCGTTATAACTATTATTATTATCCTTGTTATTATTATTATTATCGCCATAACTGTTATTATTATCCTCATTACTATTATTATTATCGCTATAACTGTTATTATTATCCTTATTCTATTATTACTACCCCTATTACTCTTGTCATTATCGTTATAACTATTATTATTATTCTTGTTATTATTATTATTATGCTTTTTCCATTATTACTATTCGTATTACTCTTCTCTTTATCCTTATAACTATTATACGCATACTTCTTACGATTATTATTATCGCTATAACTGTTATTATTATCCTTATTACTATTATTATTATCTCTATAACTGTTATTATTATCCTTATTACTATTATTATTATCGCTATAACATTTATTATTATCCTTCTTCTATTGTTACTATCCGTTATACTCTTGTCTTTATCCTTATTAATATTATCATTATCGCTATAACTGTTATTATTATCTTACTATTATTATTATTGTTATCGCAATAACTGATATTATTATCCTTATTATTACTATTATTACTATCGCTATAACCGTTATTATTATCCTTATTAATATTATTATTATCGCTATAATTGTCATTATAATCCTTATTATTATTATTATTATTATTATTATTATCGAAATGACTGTTATTATTATCCTTATTATTATTATTATTATCGCTACAATTGTTATTGTAATCCTTATTATTATTATTATTATTGCTATAACTGTTATTATTATCCTTATTACTATTATCATTATCGCTATAACTGTTATTATTATCTTACTATTATTATTATTATTATCGCAATAACTGATATTATTATCCTTATTACTATTATTATTATCGCTATAACCGTTATTATTGTCCTTATTACTATTATTATTATCGCTATAACTGTTATTGTTATCCTTACCACTATTATTAGTATCGCTATAACCGTTATTATTATCCTTATTACTATTGTTATTGTCGCAATAACTGTTATTATTATCATTATTATTATTATTATCTTATTATTATTATTATTATCGGAATAACTGATATTATTATCCTTATTATTACTATTATTATTATCGCTATAACCGTTATTATTATCCTTATTAATATTATTATTATCGCTATAATTGTTATTATAATCCTTATTATTATTATTATTATTATTATCGCTATAACTGTTATTATTATCGTATTATTATTATTATTATTATCGCAATAACTGTTATTATTATCCTTATTATTATTATTATTATTTCTATAACTGTTATTATTATCCTTATTACTATTATTATTATCGCTGTAATTGTTATTATAATCCTTATTATTATTATTATTATCGCTATAACTGGTATTATCATTCTTATTAATATTATCATTATCGCTCTAACTGTTATTATTATCAATATTATTACTATTATTATTATTACTATAACCGTTATTATTATCCTTATTAATATTATTATTTTCGCTATAACTGTTATTATTATCCTTATTACTATTATTATTATCGCTATAACTGTTATTATTATCCTTATTATTATTATTAGTATTATCGCTATAACTGTTATTATTATCCTTACCACTATTATTATTATCGCTATAACCGTTATTATTATCCTGATTACTATTATTATTATCGCTATAACTGTTATTATTATCCTTATTATTATTATTATTATTATCGCTATAACTGTTATTATTATCATTACTATTATTATTATTATCGGCATAACTGTTATTATTATCTTATTATTATTATTATTATCGCAATAACTGATATTATTATCCTTATTATTACTATTATTATTATCGCTATAACCGTTATTATTATCCTTATTATTATTATTATTATAGCTACAATTGTTATTGTAATCCTTATTATTATTATTATTATTGCTATAACTGTTATTATTATCCTTATTACTATTATTATTATCGCTATAACCGTTATTATTATCGTTATTGTTATTATTATTATTATTATCGCTATAACTGTTTTTGTTATCTTATTATTATTATTATTATTATCTTATTATTATTATTATTATCGCAATAACTGATATTATTATCCTTATTATTACTATTATTATTATCGCTATAACCGTTATTATTATCCTTATTAATATTATTATTATCGCTATAATTGTTATTATAATCCTTATTATTATTATTATTATTATTATCGCTATAACTGTTATTATTATCCTTATTACTATTATTATTATCGCTATAACCGTTATTATTATCGTTATTATTATTATTATTATTATTATCGCAATTACTGTTATTATTATCCTTCTTATTATTATTATCGCTATAACTGTTATTGTTATCTTATTATTATTATTATTATTATAGCAATAACTGATATTATTATCCTTATTATTACTATTATTATTATCGCTATAACCGTTATTATTATCCTTATTAATATTATCACTATCGCTATAACTGTTATTATTATCTTATTATTATTATTTTTATTATCGCAATAACTGTTATTATTATCTCATTATTTTTATTATTATTTTGCTTATTATTATTATTATCACTATAACTGTTATTATTATCTTATTATTATTATTATTATTATCGCCATTACTGTTATCATTATGCTTACCACTATTATTATTATCGCCATAACTGTTATTAGTATCCTTATTACTATTATTATTATCGCTATAACTGTTATTATTATCCTTATTATTATTATTATTATAATCACCATAACTGTTATTATTATCATTATTATTCTTATTATTATTATTATCGGCATAACTGGTATTATTATCCTTATTATTATTATTATTATCGGTATAAGTGTTATTATTATCCTTAATACTATTATTATTATCCTTATTAATATTATCATTATCGCTATAACTGTTATTGTTATCTTATTATTATTATTATTATCCTTATTATTATTATTAGTATTATCGCTATAACTGTTATTATTATCCTTACCACTATTATTATTATCGCTATAACCGTTATTATTATCCTGATTACTATTATTATTATCGCTATAACTGTTATTATTATCCTTATTATTATTATTATTATTATCGCTATAACTGTTATTATTATCATTACTATTATTATTATTATCGGCATAACTGTTATTATTATCTTACTATTATTATTATTATTATTATCGCAATAACTGATATTATTATCCTTATTACTATTATTATTATCGCTATAACCGTTATTATTGTCCTTATTACTATTATTATTATCGCTATAACTGTTATTGTTATCCTTACCACTATTATTAGTATCGCTATAACCGTTATTATTATCCTTATTACTATTGTTATTGTCGCAATAACTGTTATTATTATCATTATTATTATTATTATCTTATTATTATTATTATTATCGCAATAACTGATATTATTATCCTTATTATTACTATTATTATTATCGCTATAACCGTTATTATTATCCTTATTAATATTATTATTATCGCTATAATTGTTATTATAATCCTTATTATTATTATTATTATTATTATCGCTATAACCGTTATTATTATCCTTATTACTATTGTTATTGTCGCAATAACTGTTATTATTATCATTATTATTATTATTATCTTATTATTATTATTATTATCGCAATAACTGATATTATTATCCTTATTATTACTATTATTATTATCGCTATAACCGTTATTATTATCCTTATTAATATTATTATTATCGCTATAATTGTTATTATTATCCTTATTATTATTATTATTATTTCTATAACTGTTATTATTATCGCTGTAATTGTTATTATAATCCTTATTATCATTATTATTATCGCTATAACTGGTATTATCATTCTTATTAATATTATCATTATCGCTATAACTGTTATTATTATCAATATTATTACTATTATTATTATTGCTATAACCGTTATTATTATCCTTATTAATATTATTATTTTCGCTATAACTGTTATTATTATCCTTATTACTATTATTATTATCGCTATAACCGTTATTATTATCTTTATTAATATTATCATTATCGCCATAACTGTTATTATTATCTTATTATTATTATTATTATTATCGCAATAACTGATATTATTATCATTATTATTACTATTATTATTATCGCTATAACCGTTATTATTATCCTTATTAATATTATCACTATCGCTATAACTGTTATTATTATCTTATTATTATTATTTTTATTATGGCAATAACTGTTATTATTATCTCATTATTTTTATTATTATTTTCCTTATTATTATTATTATCAGTATAACTGTTATTATTATCTTATTATTATTATTATTATTATCGCCATTACTGTTATTATTTTGCTTACCACTATTATTATTATCGCCATAACTGTTATTATTATCCTTATTACTATTATTATTATCGCTATAACTGTTATTATTATCCTTATTATTATTATTATTATTATTATCGCTATAACTGTTATTATTATCCTTACCACTATTATTATTATTATCGCTATAACCGTTATTATTATCCTGATTACTATTATTATGATCCTTATTATTATTATTATTATTATCGCTATAACTGTTATTATTATCATTATTATTATTATTATTATCGGCATAACTGTTATTATTATCTTATTATTATTATTATTATCGAAATAACTGTTATTATTATCCTTATTATTATTATTATTATCGCTACAATTGTTATTGTAATCCTTATTATTATTATTATTATTGCTATAACTGTTATTATTATCCTTATTACTATTATTATTATCGCTATAACCGTTATTATTATCGTTATTATTATTATTATTATTATTATCGCTATAACTGTTATTGTTATCATATTATTATTATTATTATTATCGCAATAACTGATATTATTATCCTTATTATTACTATTATTATTATCGCTATAACATTTATTATTATCCTTATTATTACTATTATTATTATCGCTATAACCGTTATTATTATCCTTATTATTATTATTATTATAGCTACAATTGTTATTGTAATCCTTATTATTATTATTATTATTGCTATAACTGTTATTATTATCCTTATTATTACTATTATTATTATCGCTATAACTGATATTATTATCCTTATTATTACTATTATTATTATCGCTATAACCGATACTATTATCCTTATTATTATTATAATCACTATCGCTATAACTGTTATTATTATCCTTATTAATATTATTATTTTCGCTATAACTGTTATTATTATCCTTATTACTATTATTATTATCGCTATAACTGTTATTATTATCCTTATTATTATTATTAGTATTATCGCTATAACTGTTATTATTATCCTTACCACTATTATTATTATCGCTATAACCGTTATTATTATCCTGATTACTATTATTATTATCGCTATAACTGTTATTATTATCCTTATTATTATTATTATTATTATCGCTATAACTGTTATTATTATCATTACTATTATTATTATTATCGGCATAACTGTTATTATTATCTTACTATTATTATTATTATTATCGCAATAACTGATATTATTATCCTTATTACTATTATTATTATCGCTATAACCGTTATTATTGTCCTTATTACTATTATTATTATCGCTATAACTGTTATTGTTATCCTTACCACTATTATTAGTATCGCTATAACCGTTATTATTATCCTTATTACTATTGTTATTGTCGCAATAACTGTTATTATTATCATTATTATTATTATTATCTTATTATTATTATTATTATCGCAATAACTGATATTATTATCCTTATTATTACTATTATTATTATCGCTATAACCGTTATTATTATCCTTATTAATATTATTATTATCGCTATAATTGTTATTATAATCCTTATTATTATTATTATTATTATTATCGCTATAACCGTTATTATTATCCTTATTACTATTGTTATTGTCGCAATAACTGTTATTATTATCATTATTATTATTATTATCTTATTATTATTATTATTATCGCAATAACTGATATTATTATCCTTATTATTACTATTATTATTATCGCTATAACCGTTATTATTATCCTTATTAATATTATTATTATCGCTATAATTGTTATTATTATCCTTATTATTATTATTATTATTTCTATAACTGTTATTATTATCGCTGTAATTGTTATTATAATCCTTATTATCATTATTATTATCGCTATAACTGGTATTATCATTCTTATTAATATTATCATTATCGCTATAACTGTTATTATTATCAATATTATTACTATTATTATTATTGCTATAACCGTTATTATTATCCTTATTAATATTATTATTTTCGCTATAACTGTTATTATTATCCTTATTACTATTATTATTATCGCTATAACCGTTATTATTATCTTTATTAATATTATCATTATCGCCATAACTGTTATTATTATCTTATTATTATTATTATTATTATCGCAATAACTGATATTATTATCCTTATTATTACTATTATTATTATCGCTATAACCGTTAGTATTATCCTTATTAATATTATCACTATCGCTATAACTGTTATTATTATCTTATTATTATTATTTTTATTATGGCAATAACTGTTATTATTATCTCATTATTTTTATTATTATTTTCCTTATTATTATTATTATCAGTATAACTGTTATTATTATCTTATTATTATTATTATTATTATCGCCATTACTGTTATTATTTTGCTTACCACTATTATTATTATCGCCATAACTGTTATTATTATCCTTATTACTATTATTATTATCGCTATAACTGTTATTATTATCCTTATTATTATTATTATTATAATCGCCATAACTGTTATTATTATCATTATTATTCTTATTATTATTATTATCGGCATAACTGTTATTATTATCCTTATTATTATTATTATTATCGGTATAAGTGTTATTATTATCGTTATTATTATTATTATTATTATCGCTATAACTGTTATTATTATCCCTATTATTATTATTATTATTATTATCGCTATAACTGTTATTATTATCCTTACCACTATTATTATTATTATCGCTATAACCGTTATTATTATCCTGATTACTATTATTATTATCCTTATTATTATTATTATTATTATCGCTATAACTGTTATTATTATCATTATTATTATTATTATTATCGGCATAACTGTTATTATTATCTTATTATTATTATTATTATCGAAATAACTGTTATTATTATCCTTATTATTATTATTATTATCGCTACAATTGTTATTGTAATCCTTATTATTATTATTATTATTGCTATAACTGTTATTATTATCCTTATTACTATTATTATTATCGCTATAACCGTTATTATTATCGTTATTATTATTATTATTATTATTATCGCTATAACTGTTATTGTTATCTTATTATTATTATTATTATTATCGCAATAACTGATATTATTATCCTTATTATTACTATTATTATTATCGCTATAACATTTATTATTATCCTTATTATTACTATTATTATTATCGCTATAACCGTTATTATTATCCTTATTATTATTATTATTATAGCTACAATTGTTTTGTAATCCTTATTATTATTATTATTATTGCTATAACTGTTATTATTATCCTTATTATTACTATTATTATTATCGCTATAACTGATATTATTATCCTTATTATTACTATTATTATTATCGCTATAACCGATACTATTATCCTTATTATTATTATAATCACTATCGCTATAACTGTTATTATTATCCTTATTAATATTATTATTTTCGCTATAACTGTTATTATTATCCTTATTACTATTATTATTATCGCTATAACTGTTATTATTATTATCCTTATTATTATTATTAGTATTATCGCTATAACTGTTATTATTATCCTTACCACTATTATTATTATCGCTATAACCGTTATTATTATCCTGATTACTATTATTATTATCGCTATAACTGTTATTATTATCCTTATTATTATTATTATTATTATCGCTATAACTGTTATTATTATCATTACTATTATTATTATTATCGGCATAACTGTTATTATTATCTTACTATTATTATTATTATTATCGCAATAACTGATATTATTATCCTTATTACTATTATTATTATCGCTATAACCGTTATTATTGTCCTTATTACTATTATTATTATCGCTATAACTGTTATTGTTATCCTTACCACTATTATTAGTATCGCTATAACCGTTATTATTATCCTTATTACTATTGTTATTGTCGCAATAACTGTTATTATTATCATTATTATTATTATTATCTTATTATTATTATTATTATCGCAATAACTGATATTATTATCCTTATTATTACTATTATTATTATCGCTATAACCGTTATTATTATCCTTATTAATATTATTATTATCGCTATAATTGTTATTATAATCCTTATTATTATTATTATTATTATTATCGCTATAACCGTTATTATTATCCTTATTACTATTGTTATTGTCGCAATAACTGTTATTATTATCATTATTATTATTATTATCTTATTATTATTATTATTATCGCAATAACTGATATTATTATCCTTATTATTACTATTATTATTATCGCTATAACCGTTATTATTATCCTTATTAATATTATTATTATCGCTATAATTGTTATTATTATCCTTATTATTATTATTATTATTTCTATAACTGTTATTATTATCGCTGTAATTGTTATTATAATCCTTATTATCATTATTATTATCGCTATAACTGGTATTATCATTCTTATTAATATTATCATTATCGCTATAACTGTTATTATTATCTTATTATTATTATTTTTATTATGGCAATAACTGTTATTATTATCTCATTATTTTTATTATTATTTTCCTTATTATTATTATTATCAGTATAACTGTTATTATTATCTTATTATTATTATTATTATTATCGCCATTACTGTTATTATTTTGCTTACCACTATTATTATTATCGCCATAACTGTTATTATTATCCTTATTACTATTATTATTATCGCTATAAGTGTTATTATTATCCTTATTATTATTATTATTATAATCGCCATAACTGTTATTATTATCATTATTATTCTTCTTATTATTATTATCGGCATAACTGTTATTATTATCCTTATTATTATTATTATTATCGGTATAAGTGTTATTATTATCTTATTATTATTATTATTATTATCGCCATTACTGTTATTATTTTGCTTACCACTATTATTATTATCGCCATAACTGTTATTATTATCCTTATTACTATTATTATTATCGCTATAACTGTTATTATTATCCTTATTATTATTATTATTATTATAATCGCCATAACTGTTATTATTATCATTATTATTCTTATTATTATTATTATCGGCATAACTGTTATTATTATCCTTATTATTATTATTATTATCGGTATAAGTGTTATTATTATCGTTATTATTATTATAATTATTATCGCTATAACTGTTATTATTATCCCTATTATTATTATTATTATTATTATCGCTATAACTGTTATTATTATCCTTACCACTATTATTATTATTATCGCTATAACCGTTATTATTATCCTGATTACTATTATTATTATCCTTATTATTATTATTATTATTATCGCTATAACTGTTATTATTATCATTATTATTATTATTATTATCGGCATAACTGTTATTATTATCTTATTATTATTATTATTATCGAAATAACTGTTATTATTATCCTTATTATTATTATTATTATCGCTACACTTGTTATTGTAATCCTTATTATTATTATTATTATTGCTATAACTGTTATTATTATCCTTATTACTATTATTATTATCGCTATAACCGTTATTATTATCGTTATTATTATTATTATTATTATTATCGCTATAACTGTTATTGTTATCTTATTATTATTATTATTATTATCGCAATAACTGATATTATTATCCTTATTATTACTATTATTATTATCGCTATAACATTTATTATTATCCTTATTATTACTATTATTATTATCGCTATAACCGTTATTATTATCCTTATTATTATTATTATTATAGCTACAATTGTTATTGTAATCCTTATTATTATTATTATTATTGCTATAACTGTTATTATTATCCTTATTATTACTATTATTATTATCGCTATAACCGTTATTATTATCCTTATTAATATTTTCACTATCGCTATAACTGTTATTATTATCTTATTATTATTATTATTATCGCAATAACTGATATTATTATCCTTATTATTACTATTATTATTATCGCTATAACCGTTATAATTATCCTTATTAATATTATTATTATCGCTATAATTGTTATTATAATCCATATTATTATTATTATTATCGCTATAACTGTTATTATTGCCCTTATTAATATTATCATTATCGCCATAACTGTTATTATTATCTTACTATTATTATTATTATTATCGCAATAACTAATATTATTTTCCTTATTATTATTATTATCACTATAACTGTTATTATTATCTTATTATTATTATTATTATTATCGCCATTACTGTTATTATTATGCTTACCACTATTATTATTATCGCCATAACTGTTATTATTATCCTTATTAATATTATTATTATCGCTATAATTGTTATTATTATCCTTATTACTATTATTATTATCGCTATAACTGTTATTATTATCGTTATTATTACTATTATTATTATCGCTATAACTGTTATTATTATCCCTATTATTATTATTATTATTATTATCGCTATAACTGTTATTATTATCCTTACCACTATTATTATTATCGCTATAACCGTTATTATTATCCTGATTACTATTATTATTATCCTTATTATTATTATTATTATTATCGCTATAACTGTTATTATTATCATTATTATTATTATTATTATCGGCATAACTGTTATTATTATCTTATTATTATTATTATTATCGAAATAACTGTTATTATTATCCTTATTATTATTATTATTATCGCTACAATTGTTATCGTAATCCTTATTATTATTATTATTATTGCTATAACTGTTATTATTATCCTTATTACTATTATTATTATCGCTATAACCGTTATTATTATCGTTATTATTATTATTATTATTATTATCGCTATAACTGTTATTGTTATCTTATTATTATTATTATTATTATCGCAATAACTGATATTATTATCCTTATTATTACTATTATTATTATCGCTATAACCGTTATTATTATCCTTATTAATATTATCACTATCGCTATAACTGTTATTATTATATTGTTATTATTATTATTATCGCAATAACTGATATTATTATCCTTATTATTACTATTATTATTATCGCTATAACCGTTATTATTATCCTTATTAATATTTTCACTATCGCTATAACTGTTATTATTATCTTATTATTATTATTATTATCGCAATAACTGATATTATTATCCTTATTATTACTATTATTATTATCGCTATAACCGTTATAATTATCCTTATTAATATTATTATTATCGCTATAATTGTTATTATTATCCTTATTACTATTATTGTTATCGCCATTACTGTTATTATTATCCTTACCACTATTATTATTATCGCTATAACCGTAATTATTATCCTTCTTACTATTATTATTATCGCTATAACTGTTATTATTATCCTTACCACTATAATTATTATCGCTATAACCGTTATTATTATCCCTATTTCTATTATTATTATCGCCATGACTGTTATTATTATCATTATTATTAGTATTATCGGCATAACTGTTATTATTATCCTTATTATTATCATTATTATCGGTATAAGTGTTATTATTATCCTTAATACTATTATTATTATCGCTATAACCGTTATTATTATCCTTATTGCTATTATTATTATCGCTATTTCTGTTATTATTATCCTTACCACTATTATTATTATCGCTATAACCGTTATTATTATCCCTATTACTATTATTATTATCGCTATAACTGTTATTACTATCCTTATTATTATTATCGCTATAACTGTTATTATTATCTTATTATTACTATTATTATTATCGCAATAACTGATATTATTATCCTTATTATTATTATTATTATTATCGCCATTACTGTTATTATTATCCTTATTGCTATTATTATTATCGCTCTAACTGATATTATTATCATTATTATTATTATTATTATCGGCATAACTGTTATTATCATCCTGATTATTATTATTATTATTATTATCGCTATAACTGTTATTATTATCCTTATTACTATTATTGTTATCGCTATAACCGTTATTATTATCCTTATTAATATTATCATTATCGCTATAACTGTTATTATTATCTTATTATTATTATTATTATTATCTCTATAACTGTTATTATTATCCTTATTATTATTATTATTATTATCGCTATAACTGATATTATTATCATTATTATTATTATTATTATCGGCATAACTGTTATTATTATCCTTATTATTATTATTATTATTATCGCTATAACTGTTATTATTATCATTATTATTCTTATTATTATTATTATCGGCATAACTGTTATTATTATCCTTATTATTATTATTATTATCGGTATAAGTGTTATTATTATCGTTATTATTATTATTATTATTATCGCTATAACTGTTATTATTATCCCTATTATTATTATTATTATTATTATCGCTATAACTGTTATTATTATCCTTACCACTATTATTATTATTATCGCTATAACCGTTATTATTATCCTGATTACTATTATTATTATCCTTATATTATTATTATTATCGCTATAACTGTTATTATTATCATTATTATTATTATTATTATCGGCATAACTGTTATTATTATCTTATTATTATTATTATTATCGAAATAACTGTTATTATTATCCTTATTATTATTATTATTATCGCTACAATTGTTATTGTAATCCTTATTATTATTATTATTATTGCTATAACTGTTATTATTATCCTTACCACTATTATTATTATCGCTATAACCGTTATTATTATCCTGATTACTATTATTATTATCGCTATAACTGTTATTATTATCCTTATTATTATTATTATTATTATCGCTATAACTGTTATTATTATCATTACTATTATTATTATTATCGGCATAACTGTTATTATTATCTTACTATTATTATTATTATTATCGCAATAACTGATATTATTATCCTTATTACTATTATTATTATCGCTATAAACCGTTATTATTGTCCTTATTACTATTATTATTATCGCTATAACTGTTATTGTTATCCTTACCACTATTATTAGTATCGCTATAACCGTTATTATTATCCTTATTACTATTGTTATTGTCGCAATAACTGTTATTATTATCATTATTATTATTATTATCTTATTATTATTATTATTATCACAATAACTGATATTATTATCCTTATTATTACTATTATTATTATCGCTATAACCGTTATTATTATCCTTATAATATTATTATTATCGCTATAATTGTTATTATAATCCTTATTATTATTATTATTATTATTATCGCTATAACCGTTATTATTATCCTTATTACTATTGTTATTGTCGCAATAACTGTTATTATTATCATTATTATTATTATTATCTTATTATTATTATTATTATCGCAATAACTGATATTATTATCCTTATTATTACTATTATTATTATCGCTATAACCGTTATTATTATCCTTATTAATATTATTATTATCGCTATAATTGTTATTATTATCCTTATTATTATTATTATTATTTCTATAACTGTTATTATTATCGCTGTAATTGTTATTATAATCCTTATTATCATTATTATTATCGCTATAACTGGGTATTATCATTCTTATTAATATTATCATTATCGCTATAACTGTTATTATTATCAATATTATTACTATTATTATTATTGCTATAACCGTTATTATTATCCTTATTAATATTATTATTTCGCTATAACTGTTATTATTATCCTTATTACTATTATTATTATCGCTATAACCGTATTATTATCTTTATTAATATTATCATTATCGCCCATAACTGTTATTATTATCTTATTATTATTATTATTATTATCGCAATAACTGATATTATTATCCTTATTATTACTATTATTATTATCGCTATAACCGTTATTATTATCCTTATTAATATTATCACTATCGCTATAACTGTTATTATTATCTTATTATTATTATTTTTTATTATGGCAATAACTGTTATTATTATCTCATTATTTTTATTATTATTTTCCTTATTATTATTATTATCAGTATAACTGTTATTATTATCTTATTATTATTATTATTATTATCGCCATTACTGTTATTATTTTGCTTACCACTATTATTATTATCGCCATAACTGTTATTATTATCCTTATTACTATTATTATTATCGCTATAACTGTTATTATTATCCTTATTATTATTATTATTATAATCGCCATAACTGTTATTATTATCATTATTATTCTTATTATTATATTATCGGCATAACTGTTATTATTATCCTTATTATTATTATTATTATCGGTATAAGTGTTATTATTATCGTTATTATTATTATAATTATATCGCTATAAACTGTTATTATTATCCTATTATTATTATTATTATTATTATCGCTATAACTGTTATTATTATCCTTACCACTATTATTATTATTATCGCTATAACCGTTATGATTATCCTGATTACTATTATTATTATCATTATTATTATTATTATATCGGCATAACTGTTATTATTATCTTATTATTATTATTATTATCGAAATAACTGTTATTATTATCCTTATTATTATTATTACTATCGCTACAATTGTTATTGTAATCCTTATTATTATTATTATTATTGCTATAACTGTTATTATTATCCTTATTACTATTATTTATTATCGCTATAACCGTTATTATTATCGTATTATTATTATTATTATTATTATTATCGCTATAACTGTTATTGGTTATCTTATTATTATTATTATTATTATCGCAATAACTGATATTATTATCCTTATTATTACTATTATTATTATCGCTATAACATTTATTATTATCCTTATTATTACTATTATTATTATCGCTATAACCGTTATTATTATCCTTATTATTATTATTATTATAGCTACAATTGTTATTGTAATCCTTATTATTATTATTATTATTATTGCTATAACTGTTATTATTATCCTTATTATTACTATTATTATTATCGCTATAACCGTTATTATTATCCTTATTAATATTTTCACTATCGCTATAACTGTTATTATTATCTTATTATTATTATTATTATCGCAATAACTGATATTATTATCCTTATTATTACTATTATTATTATCGCTATAACCGTTATAATTATCCTTATTAATATTATTATTATCGCTATAATTGTTATTATAATCCATATTATTATTATTATTATCGCTATAACTGTTATTATTGCCCTTATTAATATTATTATTATCGCCATAACTGTTATTATTATCCTTATTAATATTATTATTATCGCTATAATTGTTATTATTATCCTTATTACTATTATTATTATCGCTATAACTGTTATTATTATCGTTATTATTACTATTATTATTATCGCTATAACTGTTATTATTATCCCTATTATTATTATTATTATTATTATCGCTATAACTGTTATGATTATCCTTACCACTATTATTATTATCGCTATAACCGTTATTATTATCCTGATTACTATTATTATTATCCTTATTATTATTATTATTATTATCGCTATAACTGTTATTATTATCATTATTATTATTATTATTATCGGCATAACTGTTATTATTATCTTATTATTATTATTATTATCGAAATAACTGTTATTATTATCCTTATTATTATTATTATTATCGCTACAATTGTTATCGTAATCCTTATTATTATTATTATTATTGCTATAACTGTTATTATTATCCTTATTACTATTATTATTATCGCTATAACCGTTATTATTATCGTTATTATTATTATTATTATTATTATCGCAATAACTGATATTATTATCCTTATTATTACTATTATTATTATCGCTATAACCGTTATTATTATCCTTATTAATATTATCACTATCGCTATAACTGTTATTATTATATTATTATTATTATTATTATCGCAATAACTGATATTATTATCCTTATTATTACTATTATTATTATCGCTATAACCGTTATTATTATCCTTATTAATATTTTCACTATCGCTATAACTGTTATTATTATCTTATTATTATTATTATTATCGCAATAACTGATATTATTATCCTTATTATTACTATTATTATTATCGCTATAACCGTTATAATTATCCTTATTAATATAATTATTATCGCTATAATTGTTATTATTATCCTTATTACTATTATTGTTATCGCCATTACTGTTATTATTATCCTTACCACTATTATTATTATCGCTATAACCGTAATTATTATCCTTCTTACTATTATTATTATCGCTATAACTGTTATTATTATCCTTACCACTATAATTATTATCGCTATAACCGTTATTATTATCCCTATTTCTATTATTATTATCGCCATGACTGTTATTATTATCATTATTATTAGTATTATCGGCATAACTGTTATTATTATCCTTATTATTATCATTATTATCGGTATAAGTGTTATTATTATCCTTAATACTATTATTATTATCGCTATAACCGTTATTATTATCCTTATTGCTATTATTATTATCGCTATTTCTGTTATTATTATCCTTACCACTATTATTATTATCGCTATAACCGTTATTATTATCCCTATTACTATTATTATTATCGCTATAACTGTTATTACTATCCTTATTATTATTATCGCTATAACTGTTATTATTATCTTATTATTACTATTATTATTATCGCAATAACTGATATTATTATCCTTATTATTATTATTATTATTATCGCCATTACTGTTATTATTATCCTTATTGCTATTATTATTATCGCTCTAACTGATATTATTATCATTATTATTATTATTATTATCGGCATAACTGTTATTATCATCCTGATTATTATTATTATTATTATTATCGCTATAAACTGTTATTATTATCCTTATTACTATTATTGTTATCGCTATAACCGTTATTATTATCCTTATTATTATTATTATTATTATTTCTATAACTGTTCTTATTATCCTTAATACTATTATTATTATCGCTTTAATTGTTATTATAATCCTTATTATTATTATTATTATCGCTATAAGTGCTATTATCATACTTATTACCATTATTATTGTCGCTATAACTGTTATTATTATCCTTATTATTATTATTATTATTATCGCTATAACTGTTATTATTATCATTATTATTATTATTATTATAATCGGCATAACTGTTGTTATTATCCTTTTTATTACTATTATTATTATCGCTATAACCGTTATTATTATCCTTATTAATATTATTATTATCGCTATAACTGTTATTATTATCTTATTATTATTATTATTATTACTATCGCCATGACTGTTATTATTATCCTTATTGCTATTATATTATCGCCATATCTGTCATTATTATCCTTATTATTATTATTATTATCGCTATAACTGTTATTACCATCCTTATTAATATTATCATTATCGCTATAACTGTTATTATTATCCTTATTATTATTATTATTATTATCGCTATAACTGTTATTATTATCAATATTATTACTATTATTATTATTGCTATAACCGTCATTATTATCCTTATTAATACTATTATTTTCGCTATAACTGTTATTATTATCTTATTATTATTATTATTATTATCGCCATGACTGTTATTATTATCCTTATTGCTATTATATTATCGCCATAACTGTTATTATTATCCTTACCACTATTATTATTATCGCTATAACCGTTATTATTATCCTGATTACTATTATTATTATCGCTATAACTGTTATTATTATCCTGCTTACTATTATTATAATCGCTATAACTGTTATTATTATCCTTATTGCTATTATTATTATCGCTATAATTGTTATTATAATCCTTATTATTATTATTATTATCGCTATAACTGTTATTATTATCCTTATTATTATTATTGTTATTATCGCAATAACTGTTATTATTATCTTTATAATAATTATTATTATTAACACTATAATTGTTATTATTATCCTTATTACTATTATTGTTATCGCCATTACTGTTATTATTATCCTTACCACTATTATTATTATCGCTATAACCGTTATTATTATTCTTGTTACGATTATTATTATCCCTATTCCTCTTGTCTTTCTCCTTATAACTATTATTATTATCGCTATAACTGTTATTATTATCCTTAATACTATTATTATTATCGCTATAACTGTTATTATTATTCTTGTTACTATTATTATTATCCAGATTCCTCTTTTCTTTCTCCTTATAACTATTATAATTATCCTTATTATTATTATTATTATCGCTATAACTGTTATTATTATGCTTAATACTATTATTATTATCGCTGTAACTGTTATTATTATTCTTATTACTATTATTATTATCGCTATAACTGTTATTATTATGCTTATTCTATTGTTACTATCCGTATTACTCTTGCCTTTATCCTTATGTAACGTCCCCAGTCCACAACAAACACCCAACAAGTGGATAAGTAGGGAAATCATGCTATACGTATATTTTTATTTTTGTTATCGACCGCGATTACCGACCGCACCATAAAAATTCGCGCGGTAATGGTCCAGGGTAGAACGCGTGCAACATTGTTAAATTAGATCACCGATCGATGGCGCGCGCGTTAGTTAGACAGAGATGCCAAATACACATCGAGAAAGAATAATCATAAATTATTATTTAAACAATCATATTATTATTTATTTATTGACCATAAACCAAGAAGTATTTTTAGTTATTGTTTTGCGTATTATTTGTGATTAATTATTGTCTTATTAAAATACTTGTATTATCCCGCCAATCTGCGTATATAAAATTAATTAGAACCACGATTTAGCAAGTTAGCTTGTGAAATATTAATTAATAGTAAATCAAAACGTATTTTTCTTAATCAAACTAATATATTTTCTTTATTAAATAAAGCGTAATAAAGTAGTAATAGTTTTTATGCGTGTCTAAACTCGCCACTTGGCGCGAAAAACCCATGAGTCTCTGGGTATAAAAGGGCGTGCAGCGAAAGCCCAGTGTGCAGAACAATCTTTGAAGTACTACGCGACGGACCTCTTAGGAGAAGTATCAAGTGACGAATTGGAGCAGTTTTAGCTGGTAAGAGCCTAAAAGATTCTTAGTTTTAACTGGACAGCGGGTGTCAGCCATTTGGATACTTGATCGTTGGGTCGTTTTAGTAGCCAGCGAACAGCAGGCTCCCCATTCAAACGATCTTGTCTCTGAAACTCCGAAAGGAGAGTGTTACGCTCAGCCCCAGAAGGAACTAAGACATCAAACAAGAGCTCTTCAGCCACTCATAGAATTTATTATTTTTGCCGAGTTACAAATTCGCCGTCAGATTCTCGGAGTTCGCTCTGGGTAGTTTAGTAGCCAGCGAATAGCAGGCTCCCCATTTTGAGCGGCTTGGTCTCTGAAGCCCGTGTGTTTTGGGTGGCGTTTCGGTAGCTCCGGAATGTTAAAGTCGAGTCATACTAAATTTGCAACCCTGTTGGACATACGTTGTTCATCTGACTCTTGTATCGTTGGGTCGTTCTAGTAGCCAGCGAACAGCAGGCTCCCCAATTAAGCGATCAAGTTTTGGGTGTCAATTTGTGCTCCGACTAAAAGGGCCATGAAACTTATAGTTGTAGAGTCAAGCAAAGGGTAGCTGCTCCCGTCCAACTATATTCTTAGTTAAAATTTCGGTATTATAGAAAGATCAGATATTGTTCTGTCACCAGTCGGGATCTAGGTCCATTCTAAACCACGTCTTTTACATTTTATTCGATCAAATAAGTAACTTTGTTTAAACCGCGTTTCTTGCGTTGCGTCATAGCAATCGATTAAATAGTTAACTAATAATACGTACCTTTGCTGAAATCCGCGTAACTGAAGTAGTTAGCTACCGATTTGCGTTTTTCGATACCAATTATATAATAACCAACAATACATATCTTTTTTATATCTTCGACTAAATTATTAATTTAATAAAATTATTAATTGTAATCCTCTATTTTTCACAATCAATTCATTGAATAAACCTAATTAACGAAAGGTATTAACCTGTAGATTTTACTCTTTAACCACACGCCAAACGAACCCCACATCTTTAGAATTAGTTATAATAAGAACGAGTCGCTTAATAGGCAAATGCCGCTCTTTGCCTTACGAGCGCTGTAAACACCCGGGTCTAGCACCAGGGACGTTACACGTTTAATATAACAAATAAATTTTTGGTGACAGCGTGGTGGGATTAAATACTTTAGAGACCACTGCACCCTTTCGAATTCATACGTAACAGAATAAATTTTTAGCGTTAGCATTGAGGATAAAACAGGTGCAGAATCACTGATCGTAGCTTCAGATACGCATCATTGGTCTACTGTGTGGCAAGAGAACTTTTCTCTGTGGAGGTTAAAACCTTTCGTTTCCATTTTACTAATAAAAAGGAAAGGAAAAAAAAAACACACATAAAGAATATATATATAGAAAAAAAAAGTAGAAAAAAAAAAAACACAAACAAATATTTAATTAATTAATTCCGAATAAAGCTAACTCAAAATGCAAGACGAAATAGAGGTTCAACAAGAAAGCGCTTCTCGCTCCTTTCCACAAATTAGTATACGAGACGCCGCGGACATAGTGCCCCCGTTTGATGGGCACAATATTCCAATATATCAATTTACGAAAAATTGCCTAAATGCTAAACGTATGATTTCGCCTCACGCCGAATACGGGTTAGTACTGTAGGAGTGTATAGGTATAACGGTAACCGTCGCACCGCGAACGTGCGAGAAAGATCGCGAGCCTAATTGTCAACAACGCCGTGCAGCGTAACGGCTGATCGGACAAAGCCGTTGCCGACGAGCGCGTCGATCCGAGCGCGGATGGATGCATGTGTGTATGCGTGTGTGTTGACGAGCGAGCGAACGTTAGAAAACGGTCGCGACTCCAACGACCACCGAAAAGTCGCGAAACGTTCGAATATACGATCGAGAATGTTCGGACGCCGCGTAAATATAAGGACGTGACCGCGGCGCGGGTTCAGACTTGTTCGAGCTACGATTACGATTACGACGATTGCGAGTAAGATAACGATAACGACGACGATTACGATTACGATAACGGCTACGACTCACGGTTTACGATTAACGATTAACGATTAACGATTTACGGTCTACGACTATTAGTAATTGTGATTTATTGTTTCGTGCGTGTCTTGTATTCGCTTTTCGTGTAGTTTTTTGTAAGTCTCACTGTTCTTTTCGTGTACCTTTAATAAAGGGTTAAGTTAATAAAAATACTAAACCTACAATTGGGGGCTCAGCCGGGATACCAACAGCGATCCAAAAGTGCGCGATTAGAATAGTTTTTTCGAAACGGTTAATTCTGTGAAATGGAAGGAAAAGTGCTCCAAGAACTAACGACGACGCGTTTGAAGGAGCTGCTGCGGGAAAGAGCCCTGTCTACTAGCGGCACAAAAAATGAGCTAGTGGCAAGACTCCTTGACCACGGGGCTGAGTTGGAAAGTGCTTTCGACGGAGGGGAAGCAGCTGGCCAGGACGAAGTGAAGATAGTGCAGGCACCACGCATCATGTCCCAGTCAGCGGAGGTAGAGCTGATGAGACTGCGTCTCGAGCTCTTAGAGAAAGAAAAGGAGATGGCTATTCGGGAGGCAGAGCTGGCGCGACGTGAATTGGAGATGATGCGCGCAATGCAGGCGAATCTTACACCGCAACCTGCGAGACCGGAGGTGACGATTGCAGCCCCGGAGCCCCTCCGCCTGAACATCACAGCCATCGCGGACCTTTTGAGCCCTTTCGACGGAACGAAGGGCAATTTCGAGATGTGGAGAAGGCAACTCCGCTTACTACGGGACACGTACGGCCTGCGAGACGATGCCAGCCGCATCCTCGTCGTCTCGAAGCTCCAGGGGAAGGTGCTCGACTGGTTCCATTCCCGACCCGAGCACATGGAAGTACCAGTGGACCAGCTGCTGGACTTAATGGGCTCCATGTTCCACCAGAGGACCAGTCGACTGGCGGCAAGGCGACAGTTCGAGGAAAGGACGTGGCGCCGGGACGAAACCTTCACCGACTACCTCCACCAGAAAACGATTTTGGCGAACCACATCTCCGTCGACGAGGAAGAGTTTATCGACTGCCTCATCGATGGGATACCCGATCCCATCCTCCAGGACCAGGCGCGGATCCAGCGGTTCAGAACGAGCGCCGATCTGCTGGAGGCGTTCGGGAAAATCACACTCCGACCAAGGGCAACGACATCAGCACCCAAAGGAGGGAAGCCAGCAGCGGAACCCCAGGCCGAACGTCCACCCACGAGCGCAGCAAAGAGGTGCATCAACTGCGGCGACCGAGGACACCCGACGGCGAAATGTCCCGAGCAAGGAAAAGGGCGTAAGTGTTTTCAGTGCAACGAGTTCGGCCACATTTCGCGCGATTGTCCGACCAGAAAAACGAACACGAAAAACGTCCTCGCTGTCGCGGTAGCTGCTGAAAGTAAATACCGAAAAGATGTACGCGTGAACGGATGCGCTGCAGTAGCCGTGCTAGATACGGGTAGCGAAATTTCCCTAATCAGGAAAAACGTGTACAACGATATCGGGGCACCGCGGTTAACGAAGGAGATAGTGCATCTCCGCGGCTTAGGAACGGAGGCACATAGAACGTTAGGGAAATTCGACGGCGAGATTGTAATCGATGGGGAGAAGCGCGCGGTCACCTTGCGGGTGGTAGAGGACGCAGTCCTAGAGTACGGGGTGCTGCTGGGTTTCGATTTTATCGACGCCGCGGAATGGGTGGTGAAAGACGGAAATATGACGCTTACGACGCGGCCGGACACGCGTAACGCACCGTCGGAAATTTTTTATGTCGACTGCGAACGAGATCACGACCCGATCGACCTAGCTCACGTCACAAGCCCGAAAATTCGCGAGGAAATCGAGACCGCCGTTCGCGAATACAAGCGCGACCGATACCCGCTCCCCCTTCACCCTGCTCGTGGGCACTCGAATGCACCTCAAGGAGGACCAAGAGGTAAGAGCGATGATCGAGGCAGAACTGCAAGAGATGTTTCAGACCGACCGGGACGAGATACGCCGACACGCAAAAGAGCGTCTACAGCAGGTCCAGCAAGAAAACAAAAAACAATACGACAGGCGACGGAAGGAAGCACGGGTCTACAAAGAAGGCGATCTCGTATCAATACAGCGGACGCAACTCGGACCCGGATTGAAATTAGCCGGGAAATTCTTGGGTCCATACGAGGTGACACGGGTACTCCGAAACGACCGATACCTGGTGATCAAGATCGGCGAGCACGAAGGGCCGAATCAGACATCGACGTCGGTGGACCACATGAAACCGTGGATAGATGACAGCGATCGAAGCGGAGAAGAAGACGGAGAAGAAGTGGAGGATGCATCGTAAAGAAGGCATCTGAGGCCATATGCCTTTTTAGGATGGCCGAATGTAGGAGTGTATAGGTATAACGGTAACCGTCGCACCGCGAACGTGCGAGAAAGATCGCGAGCCTAATTGTCAACAACGCCGTGCAGCGTAACGGCTGATCGGACAAAGCCGTTGCCGACGAGCGCGTCGATCCGAGCGCGGATGGATGCATGTGTGTATGCGTGTGTGTTGACGAGCGAGCGAACGTTAGAAAACGGTCGCGACTCCAACGACCACCGAAAAGTCGCGAAACGTTCGAATATACGATCGAGAATGTTCGGACGCCGCGTAAATATAAGGACGTGACCGCGGCGCGGGTTCAGACTTGTTCGAGCTACGATTACGATTACGACGATTGCGAGTAAGATAACGATAACGACGACGATTACGATTACGATAACGGCTACGACTCACGGTTTACGATTAACGATTAACGATTAACGATTTACGGTCTACGACTATTAGTAATTGTGATTTATTGTTTCGTGCGTGTCTTGTATTCGCTTTTCGTGTAGTTTTTTGTAAGTCTCACTGTTCTTTTCGTGTACCTTTAATAAAGGGTTAAGTTAATAAAAATACTAAACCTACAATTGGGGGCTCAGCCGGGATACCAACAGCGATCCAAAAGTGCGCGATTAGAATAGTTTTTTCGAAACGGTTAATTCTGTGAAATGGAAGGAAAAGTGCTCCAAGAACTAACGACGACGCGTTTGAAGGAGCTGCTGCGGGAAAGAGCCCTGTCTACTAGCGGCACAAAAAATGAGCTAGTGGCAAGACTCCTTGACCACGGGGCTGAGTTGGAAAGTGCTTTCGACGGAGGGGAAGCAGCTGGCCAGGACGAAGTGAAGATAGTGCAGGCACCACGCATCATGTCCCAGTCAGCGGAGGTAGAGCTGATGAGACTGCGTCTCGAGCTCTTAGAGAAAGAAAAGGAGATGGCTATTCGGGAGGCAGAGCTGGCGCGACGTGAATTGGAGATGATGCGCGCAATGCAGGCGAATCTTACACCGCAACCTGCGAGACCGGAGGTGACGATTGCAGCCCCGGAGCCCCTCCGCCTGAACATCACAGCCATCGCGGACCTTTTGAGCCCTTTCGACGGAACGAAGGGCAATTTCGAGATGTGGAGAAGGCAACTCCGCTTACTACGGGACACGTACGGCCTGCGAGACGATGCCAGCCGCATCCTCGTCGTCTCGAAGCTCCAGGGGAAGGTGCTCGACTGGTTCCATTCCCGACCCGAGCACATGGAAGTACCAGTGGACCAGCTGCTGGACTTAATGGGCTCCATGTTCCACCAGAGGACCAGTCGACTGGCGGCAAGGCGACAGTTCGAGGAAAGGACGTGGCGCCGGGACGAAACCTTCACCGACTACCTCCACCAGAAAACGATTTTGGCGAACCACATCTCCGTCGACGAGGAAGAGTTTATCGACTGCCTCATCGATGGGATACCCGATCCCATCCTCCAGGACCAGGCGCGGATCCAGCGGTTCAGAACGAGCGCCGATCTGCTGGAGGCGTTCGGGAAAATCACACTCCGACCAAGGGCAACGACATCAGCACCCAAAGGAGGGAAGCCAGCAGCGGAACCCCAGGCCGAACGTCCACCCACGAGCGCAGCAAAGAGGTGCATCAACTGCGGCGACCGAGGACACCCGACGGCGAAATGTCCCGAGCAAGGAAAAGGGCGTAAGTGTTTTCAGTGCAACGAGTTCGGCCACATTTCGCGCGATTGTCCGACCAGAAAAACGAACACGAAAAACGTCCTCGCTGTCGCGGTAGCTGCTGAAAGTAAATACCGAAAAGATGTACGCGTGAACGGATGCGCTGCAGTAGCCGTGCTAGATACGGGTAGCGAAATTTCCCTAATCAGGAAAAACGTGTACAACGATATCGGGGCACCGCGGTTAACGAAGGAGATAGTGCATCTCCGCGGCTTAGGAACGGAGGCACATAGAACGTTAGGGAAATTCGACGGCGAGATTGTAATCGATGGGGAGAAGCGCGCGGTCACCTTGCGGGTGGTAGAGGACGCAGTCCTAGAGTACGGGGTGCTGCTGGGTTTCGATTTTATCGACGCCGCGGAATGGGTGGTGAAAGACGGAAATATGACGCTTACGACGCGGCCGGACACGCGTAACGCACCGTCGGAAATTTTTTATGTCGACTGCGAACGAGATCACGACCCGATCGACCTAGCTCACGTCACAAGCCCGAAAATTCGCGAGGAAATCGAGACCGCCGTTCGCGAATACAAGCGCGACCGATACCCGCTCCCCCTTCACCCTGCTCGTGGGCACTCGAATGCACCTCAAGGAGGACCAAGAGGTAAGAGCGATGATCGAGGCAGAACTGCAAGAGATGTTTCAGACCGACCGGGACGAGATACGCCGACACGCAAAAGAGCGTCTACAGCAGGTCCAGCAAGAAAACAAAAAACAATACGACAGGCGACGGAAGGAAGCACGGGTCTACAAAGAAGGCGATCTCGTATCAATACAGCGGACGCAACTCGGACCCGGATTGAAATTAGCCGGGAAATTCTTGGGTCCATACGAGGTGACACGGGTACTCCGAAACGACCGATACCTGGTGATCAAGATCGGCGAGCACGAAGGGCCGAATCAGACATCGACGTCGGTGGACCACATGAAACCGTGGATAGATGACAGCGATCGAAGCGGAGAAGAAGACGGAGAAGAAGTGGAGGATGCATCGTAAAGAAGGCATCTGAGGCCATATGCCTTTTTAGGATGGCCGAATGTAGGAGTGTATAGGTATAACGGTAACCGTCGCACCGCGAACGTGCGAGAAAGATCGCGAGCCTAATTGTCAACAACGCCGTGCAGCGTAACGGCTGATCGGACAAAGCCGTTGCCGACGAGCGCGTCGATCCGAGCGCGGATGGATGCATGTGTGTATGCGTGTGTGTTGACGAGCGAGCGAACGTTAGAAAACGGTCGCGACTCCAACGACCACCGAAAAGTCGCGAAACGTTCGAATATACGATCGAGAATGTTCGGACGCCGCGTAAATATAAGGACGTGACCGCGGCGCGGGTTCAGACTTGTTCGAGCTACGATTACGATTACGACGATTGCGAGTAAGATAACGATAACGACGACGATTACGATTACGATAACGGCTACGACTCACGGTTTACGATTAACGATTAACGATTAACGATTTACGGTCTACGACTATTAGTAATTGTGATTTATTGTTTCGTGCGTGTCTTGTATTCGCTTTTCGTGTAGTTTTTTGTAAGTCTCACTGTTCTTTTCGTGTACCTTTAATAAAGGGTTAAGTTAATAAAAATACTAAACCTACAGTACAATTAATAAAAAATAAATTATTCGGTCAGGCATCGCGAGTAATTCTAAGCGGCGAGTATAATACGATAGACGAGTTAATTGCGGTTCTAAAATCACGCTTCGCTCCAACATATACTTCCATTCAATTGTACGGAGACTTATCAAAAATTGCGCAAATGCCAAACGAGGCCGCCGTTGATTATAGTAGTCGCGTCTCAACTATTTTATCTGAAATCAAAAATTGTAATGAGTTAGAGCAGCCAACCATTGTGCAACAATACAATAAGACCGCGGAAACTAACGCGGTAAAAGCATTTTTAACAGGACTTAGGCCTGAAATTTATAATCGTTTGCGTATACACGAATTTATATACTTAGACGACGCGATTAGCGCCACCATTAGGGCAGAAGCCGAAGTTAGAGAAAATCATTTAAGACTAAAAATGGCCGAAAACTACACTCGTTCCATTCGGTGCAGTAATTGCTTCGGGTACGGACACAATACCAGCATGTGCCCAAGCCAGGGCTTAGGCGGGCAACAAACCGCTAGAATACAATGGCAACCCCGGTATTGCCAGCATTGTCAACGTTCAGGCCATACCATACAAAACTGCCGGAACATCAATCAACCTCCTCAACAGGGAAGATTTTGGAATCAACCTCAACAAGGACCCCCAAGGAATAACCCCCCTAATCAGGGCCTTGTCAACCGACCGCAACAAAACAATCAAGCATCTGTAGCAAGGCCGCCACCTACTTGCTCATACTGTAATAACATTGGGCACACCGTCGACCAATGCCGGAAAAAGGCCTATCAAGAAAGGCAAAAAGAAACAAACCAACAGGTATGTAAAAGGACCAATCTCATAAAATCCACGTGCAAGATAAAGAAACCGCCTACCATAGAAATAGAAAATGGCAATTTCCAACAAGGATCCGCTTGTTTTATGATAGACACCGGGTCAGATCTAAATTTAATAAAAAAAGATGCACTCTCCCCTGCTGCTCCTATATATACAGACGCTCTATTTGAACTAAACGGAATAACCGAAGGCCAACTTTCGACTACAGGATACACCAAAGTAAGAATTTGCAACACCGAAGCCATCCTCCACATAGTAGAAGATTTGCCCATAAACCAGGATGGAATACTCGGAAACGAATTTTTCATACACGCTGGAGCCGACATTAGATACTCCAAATCATTTTTGGCAATAGAAAATTACAAAATCCCATTCCAAGAGCCTGTCATCGAAATTAAAGCAAGAGAAGGGAACGTCATTCCCATTAAAATTTTAAACGCAAGTATTGACACAGGATTTCTACCCAAATTAAAATTACACCCAGAACTGCATCTCGGGAATGCGGTTGTAACCAATAGAAACGGAGTCGCTTTCATCTGCGCCATTAACGTCTCCACCGAACCAATCCGAATAAAGATGCCTGAAGTGGAACTAGTACCATTTGAAGAATCAACTATTGAAGACCTACACCACGAGGGCACTGAACGAGCGGAAGAATTATTCAAGACCCTGCGTTTGGACCATCTTAACGAAGAGGAAAAAAATAGCGTCAAACGCCTAATCCAAAAGAACGCAGATAGATTCAGTTTACCTGGAGAAGAATTGCCAGCTACTAACAAGGTACATCACCGAATAATTACTACAGACGAAGCTCCAATTAATGTAAAACAGTACCGCTACCCTCAATGCCATAAAGAGGAGATAAACCAACAAATTAACGACTTACTACAAAAGGGCATAATCGAACATTCAACGTCTCCATACAATTCACCTCTATGGATAGTACCAAAAAAAGAAGACTCTCAGGGACAGAAGAGATGGAGGTTGGTAATCGACTTCAGGCGATTAAATGAAAAGACTATTGGCGACGCCTACCCCCTGCCCAACATAACAGACATATTGGACCAACTGGGCAGCGCAAAATACTTTTCGATTTTTGACTTGAGATCAGGGTTTCACCAAATCCCTATGCATCCAGACGACAAACATAAAACTGCATTTTCCACACAATATGGGCACTACGAATTTAATAGAATGCCGTTCGGTCTGAAAAATGCCCCGGCAACATTTCAACGGTTGATGGACAATGTGCTAACAGGACTCCAAGGATTAGAAGTATTTGTCTACTTAGACGACATGGTCCTTTACGCAAGTTCACTGCAGGAACACGAAATCAAATTTGACAAATTAATGAAGAGACTCAGGGAAGCAAATCTTAGCCTGCAGCCGGATAAGTGCGAGTTCCTGAAAAAAGAAGTGGCATACCTGGGACACATTATTGACGAAAACGGACTCAGGCCAGATCCTAGGAAAATAGAAGCAGTCAAGGAATTCCCTATACCAAGGACCATAAAAAATGTTAGACAATTTCTGGGCCTATGCGGATACTATCGAAGATTCATACAAGACTTCTCAAAAATCGCAAAACCACTGTCTGATCTAACAAAGAAGGAACGGAAGTTCGAGTGGACCGATCAACAGCAGGACGCCTTTACGCACCTTAGGGATGCTTTATGTAAAGAGCCGATTCTAGCATATCCAAACTTCTCAGAACCGTTTAACATTACTACGGACGCATCTGGAATAGCCGTAGGAGCCATCCTTAGTCAAGGAGAAATCGGGAAGGACCGGCCTATTTCATATGCCTCAAGAGTTCTTAATGAAGCCGAAACAAGATATTCAGCAACCGAAAGAGAGCTCCTGGCCATCGTCTACGCCGTAAACCACTTTCGTCCTTACGTTTATGGAAGAAAATTTTATTTAATAACAGATCATAAGCCATTAACTTGGATAACTAGAGTCGCCGATCCTACATCAAGATTACTTCGATGGAAATTGAAGTTAAGCGAATATGACTACGAAGTCATATATAAAGCTGGGAAACTAAATTGTAATACGGACGCATTATCCCGTAACCCTATTAAAAATATTGAAGCATTGCCAATCGACGCAAAAAGATCCCGATCAACCACCACATCTGAAGGTAAAGAAATAAAACGACCGAAACTATGGCACCAGCACGTTAAACGCCCGAGAGAATCCACAACTACGTCAAACTCAGGAAAAATTAAAAAGGAGAAACTATGGCACCAGTACCCTACTCGACCACGGGAATCTGCATCTGCCGAATCATTACCCAGGAAGAAAAAACGTACACAATATTCTACCAAAGAAATTAGTTCGGACGAGTCCAATTATTACGATACCGATGACTCAGAGTTCGTAGGAAAAGACAAGAATAAACACTTAAACTCAAGCACCTCACAGCTGGAGACCAAAAAGAAAAAGAAGCACAAAAAACATAAACACGGAAAGAAAATACAGGTCGAAATTCATCAACCCCCAACTGCTTTTAAAGAAAAGGTCCCAAGCAACACACAAAAAAGGAAAGAAGAACCCATTGTAATCGGCGACGAAATAGAAGAAATAGACGACGCAACAATTATCCCAAAATATATGTTCAAAGACCCCCCAAAAATCTACCCTTCTTCTGACACACATAAAGAAGAGTCTTCAGAACCTAAAAATTTAAAAGAAAAATCAGATTCAAGTCCAACAAAAACAGCCCCCATAACACCCATTAAAATATATAGAGAAGATGGACAACTTACCATAAGGAAATCAGGGGAACCACGTATAATAGCAGAAGAAATAACATACACAACGATAGAAGAAGTCAAGGATCACCTGTGGGCAAGAAAAGGACCAATAGTTATATTTTTAGACAAGGAAGGAAACCCCACTGACCCACAATCAGAAGAAGTAATAAGGAAAAAGAAGATTAATATTACCAAATCATTAGCTGAAGGTATAATTATAATTAAATTAAAAACCCAGCTGGTACTAGGAGTAACAGTGCCAACAAAGGAAGCACTGCCCCAAGCATTGAAGTCTCTCTCACATTTTCTCCAGGAACAGAATATACAGGAAATTAGCATGCCAGACAGAAAGTACATCAAGAAAGTCTTACACGTCATCTTCGCCAGCACCCACACTAAAATAACATTATGCAGAGGGAACATACAAACACCCCTGCAACAGGATAGAATAGAAATTATTAAGGAAAACCATGTAACACCATTAGGCGGACATAAGGGCATTAGGAAAACTTACCATCGGATAAGAGATAATTACTACTGGAAAAACATGAAAAAGGATATAACAGATTACGTCAAAACCTGCATCGACTGCCAAAGAAACAAGCTGGTAAGGATGAAAACTAAAGAACCAATGGTCATCACAGACACACCATTTGAAGCATTCGACAAAATATCTCTGGACATCCTGGGACCACTACCATTAACAAGAAAAGGACACAGTTACATATTAACCATCCAGGACAACTTAACAAAATACTCAGTCGCAGCACCAGTCGTATCTATTACCGCAGAAGATGTAGCAAAGGCTTTTACGGAACATTTTATCTGCAAATTTGGATGTCCAAAGGCAATTTTAACAGACCAAGGCACTTGTTTCACCGGATCATTAATGAAAAAATTGGCAAGAATCTTCCAAATCAAAACTTATAGAACTTCATCATTTCACCCACAGTCCAACGGTTCACTGGAAAGAAGCCACCACGTATTTATAGAATACCTCAAACATTACATTACAGAGCAGAAACAATGGGATGAATGGTTACTTCAGGCCCTCTTCTCATACAATACCAGCATACACGAAGGGACAAAATTTACGCCGCACGAACTAGTATTCGGCAAAAAGGCAAGACAACCATCCAGCTTCGTAATAGAGGAAAACATCAACACCTATCCAGATTATGTTGAAAACTTAATCACTACATTGCACAGTCTTCGTAAAATAGCCAGGAACAACTTACAACAATCGAAATACCGACAAAAATTCTACTACGACAGGAAAATACGGCCCACACATTACCAAACGGGCGAGGATGTGTTTTTACTCAACCCACCACGAAAAAACAAATTAGAGAGAGAATACTCTGGCCCGCACAAAATAACTAGGAACATTGGCCAAAACAACGTAGAATTGCAAATTGGAGGGAAAAACAAAAAACGAATAGTACACAAAGATCGCGTCAAGAGGGCCCATGTGCCAATCAATGATCGAGAATCAATAATAAGATGAACATAGCTTTATAGAACGCAAAATTTTAAACGAACCGCGCATGCGCGACAACAAGTGGCTAAGAACGCACTGCAAAGGCACATTGTAGAGTCAACGGCCAACTAAGCCACTCGCTAAAGAAAGAAAAAGTAAAGTAAATTAAAAAGTTATAACCATGGTGCAAGATCAGCGGACTGAAAACATCTTGTCCGGAATGTGCGTCCAGGACAAAGGATTCGTATTCGCCTACAAATACCACTGGCAGATGAAGCGATTGTGCCACTCCTGCGGGATGCAGGCGGCACCAGGGGCCAAGCACCAGTGGTGGTCGATAGGCAAGTAATCACATTTCCTTTTTGCAAGGAACGCGCAACTATAAGAAATAAATAAATACGTATATTCATAACGCAAATTAAAAACGATAGGGAGTCACCACCACGTACATGCAAATCACGCACTAGAAAAGATCAGATGCATAGCGTGCCAGGAAGTCCTCAGCGACATCAAGCCGGCCATTTCATGCACAGAGTGCATGAACCGGATCAGCGAGCACGATGAGGAAGAAATCGAGTGCTTCAGCGAAGGGGTCATGCTCCCCACGGACCCAGCCTTCCCACTACTCGAGCTGACCGAAATGTAAAAAAGAAAAAAAAAAAACACAAAAAGAAAAAAAAAAACATATATATATTTTTATTATTTTATATCATCTTTTATTATAATAAACAACCTATTTAACCCTAAAAAGCGATATATTGTTTAATCCCGCCATATTTGGGAAAAAGAAAAAAAAAGGGGGAAAATATTTCTTTTATATAATTGCGTGATCACGCGGGAAACCGCCATATTTGGGAAGATCCCATGAACCCTTGCCACAACCGAATTAATAGCCAAGGAAAATGGCGCGACGAGCTGGCAAGAAGGTAATACTGCGCAGTTTTAAGAAGAAAATGCAGAAACTGGAGACAAAGGTAATGGAAAGTTACGCAGACACACATATACGGGGTTCCATCACCGCTAATCAACATAATATAGGAGACCGCTGGCCCTAGCGAACAAGCGCATGGAGATAAGAAAAACCAAAGGTGGAAGCTGCACACGGTAGACATCCCAAACCCGCCGTGGCATCAATACAAACAAATAAAAAACAAAAGGGATCCACGACGCAGATGCTGGAAGATGCTCTGGCTGTTCGGTTCGGGAATAACATCGCCCCGAAACGAAGATAAAACCTGCCAATGCTGCGTGTGCGAGATCAAACGGCGCCGCAACTACGTAGATCTCTTGAGGACAAGAGACCCAAACAAGGGGGGAGGTGTAACGTCCCCAGTC
Organism: Megachile ligniseca; assembly: GCA_945859555.1. Taxonomy (NCBI): domain Eukaryota; kingdom Metazoa; phylum Arthropoda; class Insecta; order Hymenoptera; family Megachilidae; genus Megachile; species Megachile ligniseca. Next base: position 69,104 of record CAMAOC010000195.1, read on the forward strand.
CACAACAAACACCCAACAAGTGGATAAGTAGGGAAATCATGCTATACGTATATTTTTATTTTTGTTATCGACCGCGATTACCGACCGCACCATAAAAATTCGCGCGGTAATGGTCCAGGGTAGAACGCGTGCAACATTGTTAAATTAGATCACCGATCGATGGCGCGCGCGTTAGTTAGACAGAGATGCCAAATACACATCGAGAAAGAATAATCATAAATTATTATTTAAACAATCATATTATTATTTATTTATTGACCATAAACCAAGAAGTATTTTTAGTTATTGTTTTGCGTATTATTTGTGATTAATTATTGTCTTATTAAAATACTTGTATTATCCCGCCAATCTGCGTATATAAAATTAATTAGAACCACGATTTAGCAAGTTAGCTTGTGAAATATTAATTAATAGTAAATCAAAACGTATTTTTCTTAATCAAACTAATATATTTTCTTTATTAAATAAAGCGTAATAAAGTAGTAATAGTTTTTATGCGTGTCTAAACTCGCCACTTGGCGCGAAAAACCCATGAGTCTCTGGGTATAAAAGGGCGTGCAGCGAAAGCCCAGTGTGCAGAACAATCTTTGAAGTACTACGCGACGGACCTCTTAGGAGAAGTATCAAGTGACGAATTGGAGCAGTTTTAGCTGGTAAGAGCCTAAAAGATTCTTAGTTTTAACTGGACAGCGGGTGTCAGCCATTTGGATACTTGATCGTTGGGTCGTTTTAGTAGCCAGCGAACAGCAGGCTCCCCATTCAAACGATCTTGTCTCTGAAACTCCGAAAGGAGAGTGTTACGCTCAGCCCCAGAAGGAACTAAGACATCAAACAAGAGCTCTTCAGCCACTCATAGAATTTATTATTTTTGCCGAGTTACAAATTCGCCGTCAGATTCTCGGAGTTCGCTCTGGGTAGTTTAGTAGCCAGCGAATAGCAGGCTCCCCATTTTGAGCGGCTTGGTCTCTGAAGCCCGTGTGTTTTGGGTGGCGTTTCGGTAGCTCCGGAATGTTAAAGTCGAGTCATACTAAATTTGCAACCCTGTTGGACATACGTTGTTCATCTGACTCTTGTATCGTTGGGTCGTTCTAGTAGCCAGCGAACAGCAGGCTCCCCAATTAAGCGATCAAGTTTTGGGTGTCAATTTGTGCTCCGACTAAAAGGGCCATGAAACTTATAGTTGTAGAGTCAAGCAAAGGGTAGCTGCTCCCGTCCAACTATATTCTTAGTTAAAATTTCGGTATTATAGAAAGATCAGATATTGTTCTGTCACCAGTCGGGATCTAGGTCCATTCTAAACCACGTCTTTTACATTTTATTCGATCAAATAAGTAACTTTGTTTAAACCGCGTTTCTTGCGTTGCGTCATAGCAATCGATTAAATAGTTAACTAATAATACGTACCTTTGCTGAAATCCGCGTAACTGAAGTAGTTAGCTACCGATTTGCGTTTTTCGATACCAATTATATAATAACCAACAATACATATCTTTTTTATATCTTCGACTAAATTATTAATTTAATAAAATTATTAATTGTAATCCTCTATTTTTCACAATCAATTCATTGAATAAACCTAATTAACGAAAGGTATTAACCTGTAGATTTTACTCTTTAACCACACGCCAAACGAACCCCACATCTTTAGAATTAGTTATAATAAGAACGAGTCGCTTAATAGGCAAATGCCGCTCTTTGCCTTACGAGCGCTGTAAACACCCGGGTCTAGCACCAGGGACGTTACACTTATAACTATTATTATTATCGCTATAACTGTTATTACTATCCTTAATACTATTATTATTATCGCTATAACTGTTATTAGTATCCCTATTTCTATTATTATTATCGCTATAACTGTTACTACTATCCTTATTATTATTATTATTATTATCGCTATAACTGTTATTATTATCATTATTATTATTATTATCGGCATAACTGTTATTATTATCCTTATTATTATCATTATTATCGGTATAAGTGTTATTATTATCCTTAATACTATTATTATTATCGCTATAACCGTTATTATTATCCTTATTGCTATTATTATTATCGCTATTTCTGTTATTATTATCCTTACCACTATTATTATTATCGCTATAACCGTTATTATTATCCCTATTACTATTATTATTATCGCTATAACTGTTATTACTATCCTTATTATTATTATCGCTATAACTGTTATTATTATTCTTATTACTATTGTTGCTATCCGCATTACTCTTGTCTTTATCCATATAACTATTATTATTAATCCTTATTACTATTATTATTATCGCTATAACTGTTATTATTCTTGTTATTACTATTATTATTATCGCTATAACTGTTATTATTATGCTTATTCTATTGTTACTATCCGTATTACTCTTCCCTTTATCCTTATAACTATTATTATTATCGCTATAACTGTTATTATTATCCTTAATACTTTTATTATTATCGCTATAACTGTTATTATTATTCTTGTTACGATTATTATTATCCCTATTCCTCTTGTCTTTCTCCTTATAACTATTATTATTATCGCTATAACTGTTATTATTATGCTTAATACTATTATTATTATCGCTATAACTGTTATTATTATTCTTGTTACTATTATTATTATCCAGATTCCTCTTTTCTTTCTCCTTATAACTATTATAATTATCCTTATTATTATTATTATTATCGCTATAACTGTTATTATTATGCTTAATACTATTATTATTATTGCTGTAACTGTTATTATTATTCTTATTACTATTATTATTATCGCTATAACTGTTATTATTATGCTTATTCTATTGTTACTATCGGTATTACTCTTGCCTTTATCCTTATAACTATTATTATTATCGCTATAACTGTTATTACTATCCTTAATACTATTATTATTTTCGCTATAACTGTTATTATTATTCTTGTTACTATTATTATTATCGCTATAACTGTTATTATTATTCTTATTACTATTGTTGCTATCCGTATTACTCTTGTCTTTATCCATATAACTATTATTATTAATCCTCATTACTATTATTATTATCGCTATAACTGTTATTATTCTTGTTATTACTATTATTATTATCGCTATAACTGTTATTATTATGTTTATTCTATTGTTACTATCCGTATTACTCTTCCCTTTATCCTTATAACTATTATTATTATCGCTATAACTGTTATTATTATCCTTAATACTATTATTATTATCGCTATAACTGTTATTATTATTCTTGTTACTATTATTATTATCCCTATTCCTCTTGTCTTTCTCCTTATAACTATTATTATTATCCTTATTATTATTATTATTATCGCTATAACTGTTACTATTATTCTTGTTACTATTATTATTATCCCTATTCCTCCTGTCTTTCTCCTTATGACTATTATTATTATCCTTATTATTATTATTATTATCGCTATAACTGTTATTATTATTCTTGTTACTATTATTATTATCGCTATAACTGTTATTATTATTCTTATTACTATTGTTGCTATCCGTATTACTCTTGTCTTTATCCATATAACTATTATTATTAATCCTTATTACTAATATTATTATCGCTATAACTGTTATTATTCTTGTTATTACTATTATTATTATCGCTATAACTGTTATTATTATGCTTATTCTATTGTTACTATCCGTATTACTCTTCCCTTTATCCTTATAACTATTATTATTATCGCTATAACTGTTATTATTATCCTTAATACTATTATTATTATCGCTATAACTGTTATTATTATTCTTGTTACTATTATTATTATCCCTATTCCTCTTGTCTTTCTCCTTATAACTATTGTTATTATCGCTATAACTGTTATTATTATCCTTAATACTATTATTATTATCGCTATAACTGTTATTATTATTCTTGTTACTATTATTATTATCCAGATTCCTCTTTTCTTTCTCCTTATAACTATTATAATTATCCTTATTATTATTATTATTATCGCTATAACTGTTATTATTATGCTTAATACTATTATTATTATCGCTGTAACTGTTATTATTATCCTTATAACTATTATTATTATCGCTATAACTGTTATTACTATCCTTAATACTATTATTATTATCGCTATAACTGTTATTATTATTCTTGTTACTATTACTATTGTTGCTATCCGTATTACTCTTGTCTTTATCCATATAACTATTATTATTAATCCTTATTACTATTATTATTATCGCTATAACTGTTATTATTATGCTTATTCTATTGTTACTATCCGTATTACTCTTCCCTTTATCCTTATAACTATTATTATTATCGCTATAACTGTTATTATTATCCTTAATACTATTATTATTATCGTTATAACTGCTATTATTATCCTTAATACTATTACTATTATCGCTATAACTGTTATTATTATTCTTGTTACTATTATTATTATCCCTATTCCTCTTGTCTCTCTCCTTATAACTATTATTATTATCGCTATAACTGTTATTATTATCCTTAATACTATTATTATTATCGCTATAACTGTTATTATTATTCTTGTTACTATTATTATTATCCCTATTCCTCTTGTCTTTCTCCTTATAACTATTATTATTATCCTTATTATTATTATTATTATCGCTATAACTGTTACTATTATTCTTGTTACTATTATTATTATCCCTATTCCTCTTGTCTTTCTCCTTATGACTATTATTATTATCCTTATTATTATTATTATTATCGCTATAACTGTTATTATTATTCTTGTTACTATTATTATTATCGCTATAACTGTTATTATTATTCTTATTACTATTGTTGCTATCCGCATTACTCTTGTCTTTATCCATATAACTATTATTATTAATCCTTATTACTATTATTATTATCGCTATAACTGTTATTATTATTGTTATTACTATTATTATTATCCTTATTACTATTATTATTATCCCTAATACTATTATTATTATCGCTATAACTGTTATTATTATTCTTATTACTATTACTATTATCCGTATTCCTCTTGTCTTTATCCTTATAACTATTATTATTATCCTTATTATTATTATTATTATCGCTATAACTGTTATTATTATCCTTATTACTATTATTATTATCGCTATAACTGTTATTATTATGCTTATTCTATTGTTACTATCTCTATTACTCTTGTCTTTATCCTTATAACTATTATCATTATCCTTGTTATTATTATTATTATCGCTATAACTGTTATTATTATTCTTGTTGCTATTAATATTATCCCTATTCCTCTTGTCTTTCTCCTTATAATTATCATTATTATCCTTATTATTATTATTATTATCGCTATAACTGTTATTATTATTCTTATTACTATTGTTGCTATCCGTATTACTCTTGTCTTTATCCATATAACTATTATTATTAATCCTTATTACTATTATTATTATCGCTATAACTGTTATTATTCTTGTTATTACTATTATTATTATCGCTATAACTGTTATTATTCTTGTTATTACTATTATTATTATCGCTATAACTGTTATTATTATCCTTAATACTATTATTATTATCGCTATAACTGTTATTATTGTTCTTGTTACTATTATTATTATCCCTATTCCTCTTGTCTTTCTCCTTATAACTATTATTATTATCGCTATAACTGTTATTATTATCCTTAATACTATTATTATGATCGCTATAACTGTTATTATTATTCTTGTTACTATTATTATTATCCAGATTCCTTTTCTTTCTCCTTATAACTATTATAATGATCCTTATTATTATTATTATTATCGCTATAACTGTTATTATTATGCTTAATACTATTATTATTATCGCTGTAACTATTATTATTATTCTTATTACTATTATTATTATCGCTATAACTGTTATTATTATGCTTATTCTATTGTTACTATGCGTATTACTCTTGCCTTTATCCTTATAACTATTATTATTATCGCTATAACTGTTATTACTATCCTTAATACTATTATTATTATCGCTATAACTGTTATTATTATCCTTGTTACTATTACTATTGTTGCTATCCGTATTACTCTTGTCTTTATCCATATAACTATTATTATTAATACTTATTACTATTATTATTATCGCTATAACTGTTATTATTATTCTTGTTACTACTATTATTATCGCTATAACTGTTATTATTATTCTTATTACTATTGTTGCTATCCGTATTACTCTTGTCTTTATCCATATAACTATTATTATTAATCCTTATTACTAATATTATTATCGCTATAACTGTTATTATTCTTGTTATTACTATTATTATTATCGCTATAACTGTTATTATTATGCTTATTCTATTGTTACTATCCGTATTACTCTTCCCTTTATCCTTATAACTATTATTATTATCGCTATAACTGTTATTATTATCCTTAATACTATTATTATTATCGCTATAACTGTTATTATTATTCTTGTTACTATTATTATTATTCCTATTCCTCTTGTCTTTCTCCTTATAACTATTGTTATTATCGCTATAACTGTTATTATTATCCTTAATACTATTATTATTATCGCTATAACTGTTATTATTATTCTTGTTACTATTATTATTATCCAGATTCCTCTTTTCTTTCTCCTTATAACTATTATAATTATCCTTATTATTATTATTATTATCGCTATAACTGTTATTATTATGCTTAATACTATTATTATTATCGCTGTAACTGTTATTATTATCCTTATAACTATTATTATTATCGCTATAACTGTTATTACTATCCTTAATACTATTATTATTATCGCTATAACTGTTATTATTATTCTTGTTACTATTACTATTGTTGCTATCCGTATTACTCTTGTCTTTATCCATATAACTATTATTATTAATCCTTATTACTATTATTATTATCGCTATAACTGTTATTATTATGCTTATTCTATTGTTACTCTCCGTATTACTCTTCCCTTTATCCTTATAACTATTATTATTATCGCTATAACTGTTATTATTATCCTTAATACTATTATTATTATCGTTATAACTGCTATTATTATCCTTAATACTATTACTATTATCGCTATAACTGTTATTATTATTCTTGTTACTATTATTATTATCCCTATTCCTCTTGTCTCTCTCCTTATAACTATTATTATTATCGCTATAACTGTTATTATTATCCTTAATACTATTATTATTATCGCTATAACTGTTATTATTATTCTTGTTACTATTATTATTATCCCTATTCCTCTTGTCTTTCTCCTTATAACTATTATTATTATCCTTATTATTATTATTATTATCGCTATAACTGTTACTATTATTCTTGTTACTATTATTATTATCCCTATTCCTCTTGTCTTTCTCCTTATGACTATTATTATTATCCTTATTATTATTATTATTATCGCTATAACTGTTATTATTATTCTTGTTACTATTATTATTATCGCTATAACTGTTATTATTATTCTTGTTGCTATTAATATTATCCCTATTCCTCTTGTCTTTCTCCTTATAATTATCATTATTATCCTTATTATTATTATTATTATCGCTATAACTGTTATTATTATTCTTATTACTATTGTTGCTATCCGTATTACTCTTGTCTTTATCCATATAACTATTATTATTAATCCTTATTACTATTATTATTATCGCTATAACTGTTATTATTCTTGTTATTACTATTATTATTATCGCTATAACTGTTATTATTCTTGTTATTACTATTATTATTATCGCTATAACTGTTATTATTATGCTTATTCTATTGTCACTATCCGTATTACTCTTCCCTTTATCCTTATAACTATTATTATTATCGCTATAACTGTTATTATTATCCTTAATACTATTATTATTATCGCTATAACTGTTATTATTGTTCTTGTTACTATTATTATTATCCCTATTCCTCTTGTCTTTCTCCTTATAACTATTATTATTATCGCTATAACTGTTATTATTATCCTTAATACTATTATTATTATCGCTATAACTGTTATTATTATTCTTGTTACTATTATTATTATCCAGATTCCTTTTCTTTCTCCTTATAACTATTATAATGATCCTTATTATTATTATTATTATCGCTATAACTGTTATTATTATGCTTAATACTATTATTATTATCGCTGTAACTATTATTATTATTCTTATTACTATTATTATTATCGCTATAACTGTTATTATTATGCTTATTCTATTGTTACTATGCGTATTACTCTTGCCTTTATCCTTATAACTATTATTATTATCGCTATAACTGTTATTACTATCCTTAATACTATTATTATTATCGCTATAACTGTTATTATTATCCTTGTTACTATTACTATTGTTGCTATCCGTATTACTCTTGTCTTTATCCATATAACTATTATTATTAATACTTATTACTATTATTATTATCGCTATAACTGTTATTATTCTTGTTATTACTATTATTATTATCGCTATAACTGTTATTATTATGCTTATTCTATTGTTACTATCCGTATTACTCTTCAATTTATCCTTATAACTATTATTATTATCGCTATAACTGTTATTATTATCCTTAATACTATTATTATTATCGCTATAACTGTTATTATTATGCTTATTCTATTGTTACTATCCGTATTACTCTTGCCTTTATCCTTATAACTATTATTATTATCGCTATAACTGTTATTATTATCCTTAATACTATTATTATTATCGCTATAACTGTTATTATTATTCTTGTTACTATTATTATTATCCCTATTCCTCTTGTCTCTCTCCTTATAACTATTATTATTATCGCTATAACTGTTATTATTATGCTTAATACTATTATTATTATCGCTATAACTGTTATTATTATTCTTGTTACTATTATTATTATCCCTATTCCTCTTGTCTTTCTCCTTATAACTATTATTATTATCCTTATTATTATTATTATTATCGCTATAACTGTTACTATTATTCATGTTACTATTATTATTATCCCTATTCCTCTTGTCTTTCTCCTTATGACTATTATTATTATCCTTATTATTATTATTATTATCGCTATAACTGTTATTATTATTCTTGTTACTATTATTATTATCGCTATAACTGTTATTATTATTCTTATTACTATTGTTGCTATCCGCATTACTCTTGTCTTCATCCATATAACTATTATTATTAATCCTTATTACTATTATTATTATCGCTATAACTGTTATTATTATTGTTATTACTATTATTATTATCCTTATTACTATTATTATTATCCCTAATACTATTATTATTATCGCTATAACTGTTAATATTATTCTCGTTACTATTATTATTCTCCGTATTCCTCTTGTCTTTATCCTTATAACTATTATTATTATCCTTATTATTATTATTATTATCGCTATAACTGTTATTATTATCCTTATTACTATTATTATTATCGCTATAACTGTTATTATTATGCTTATTCTATTGTTACTATCTCTATTACCCTTGTCTTTATCCTTATAACTATTATCATTATCCTTATTATTATTATTATTATCGCTATAACTGTTACTATTATTCTTGTTGCTATTAATATTATCCCTATTCCTCTTGTCTTTCTCCTTATAATTATTGTTATTATCCTTATTATTATTATTATTATCGCTATAACTGTTATTATTATTCTTATTACTATTGTTGCTATCCGTATTACTCTTCTCTTTATCCATATAACTATTATTATTAATCCTTATTACTATTATTATTATCGCTATAACTGTTATTATTCTTGTTATTACTATTATTATTATCGCTATAACTGTTATTATTGTGCTTATTCTATTGTTACTATCCGTATTACTCTTCCCTTTATCCTTATAACTATTATTATTATCGCTATAACTGTTATTATTATCCTTAATACTATTATTATTATTATTATCGCTATAACTGTTATTATTATCTTATTATTATTATTATTATTATCGCCATGACTGTTATTATTATCATTATTATTATTATTATCGGCATAACTGTTATTATTATCCTTATTATTATCATTATTATCGGTATAAGTGTTATTATTATCCTTAATACTATTATTATTATCGCTATAACCGTTATTATTATCCTTATTGCTATTATTATTATCGCTATTTCTGTTATTATTATCCTTACCACTATTATTATTATCGCTATAACCGTTATTATTATCCCTATTACTATTATTATTATCGCTATAACTGTTATTACTATCCTTATTATTATTATCGCTATAACTGTTATTATTATGCTTAATACTATTATTATTATTGCTGTAACTGTTATTATTATTCTTATTACTATTATTATTATCGCTATAACTGTTATTATTATGCTTATTCTATTGTTACTATCGGTATTACTCTTGCCTTTATCCTTATAACTATTATTATTATCGCTATAACTGTTATTACTATCCTTAATACTATTATTATTTTCGCTATAACTGTTATTATTATTCTTGTTACTATTATTATTATCGCTATAACTGTTATTATTATTCTTATTACTATTGTTGCTATCCGTATTACTCTTGTCTTTATCCATATAACTATTATTATTAATCCTCATTACTATTATTATTATCGCTATAACTGTTATTATTCTTGTTATTACTATTATTATTATCGCTATAACTGTTATTATTCTTGTTATTACTATTATTATTATCGCTATAACTGTTATTATTATGCTTATTCTATTGTTACTATCCGTATTACTCTTCCCTTTATCCTTATAACTATTATTATTATCGCTATAACTGTTATTATTATCCTTAATACTATTATTATTATCGCTATAACTGTTATTATTATTCTTGTTACTATTATTATTATCCCTATTCCTCTTGTCTTTCTCCTTATAACTATTATTATTATCCTTATTATTATTATTATTATCGCTATAACTGTTACTATTATTCTTGTTACTATTATTATTATCCCTATTCCTCCTGTCTTTCTCCTTATGACTATTATTATTATCCTTATTATTATTATTATTATCGCTATAACTGTTATTATTATTCTTGTTACTATTATTATTATCGCTATAACTGTTATTATTATTCTTATTACTATTGTTGCTATCCGTATTACTCTTGTCTTTATCCATATAACTATTATTATTAATCCTTATTACTAATATTATTATCGCTATAACTGTTATTATTCTTGTTATTACTATTATTATTATCGCTATAACTGTTATTATTATGCTTATTCTATTGTTACTATCCGTATTACTCTTCCCTTTATCCTTATAACTATTATTATTATCGCTATAACTGTTATTATTATCCTTAATACTATTATTATTATCGCTATAACTGTTATTATTATTCTTGTTACTATTATTATTATCCCTATTCCTCTTGTCTTTCTCCTTATAACTATTGTTATTATCGCTATAACTGTTATTATTATCCTTAATACTATTATTATTATCACTATAACTGTTATTATTATTCTTGTTACTATTATTATTATCCAGATTCCTCTTTTCTTTCTCCTTATAACTATTATAATTATCCTTATTATTATTATTATTATCGCTATAACTGTTATTATTATGCTTAATACTATTATTATTATCGCTGTAACTGTTATTATTATCCTTATAACTATTATTATTATCGCTATAACTGTTATTACTATCCTTAATACTATTATTATTATCGCTATAACTGTTATTATTATTCTACTTACTATTACTATTGTTGCTATCCGTATTACTCTTGTCTTTATCCATATAACTATTATTATTAATCCTTATTACTATTATTATTATCGCTATAACTGTTATTATTATGCTTATTCTATTGTTACTATCCGTATTACTCTTCCCTTTATCCTTATAACTATTATTATTATCGCTATAACTGTTATTATTATCCTTAATACTATTATTATTATCGTTATAACTGCTATTATTATCCTTAATACTATTACTATTATCGCTATAACTGTTATTATTATTCTTGTTACTATTATTATTATCCCTATTCCTCTTGTCTCTCTCCTTATAACTATTATTATTATCGCTATAACTGTTATTATTATCCTTAATACTATTATTATTATCGCTATAACTGTTATTATTATTCTTGTTACTATTATTATTATCCCTATTCCTCTTGTCTTTCTCCTTATAACTATTATTATTATCCTTATTATTATTATTATTATCGCTATAACTGTTACTATTATTCTTGTTACTATTATTATTATCCCTATTCCTCTTGTCTTTATCCTTATAACTATTATTATTATCCTTATTATTATTATTATTATCGCTATAACTGTTAGTATTATCCTTATTACTATTATTATTATCGCTATAACTGTTATTATTATTCTTATTACTATTGTTGCTATCCGCATTACTCTTGTCTTTATCCATATAACTATTATTATTAATCCTTATTACTATTATTATTATCGCTATAACTGTTATTATTATTGTTATTACTATTATTATTATCCTTATTACTATTATTATTATCCCTAATACTATTATTATTATCGCTATAACTGTTATTATTATCCTTATTACTATTATTATTATCGCTATAACTGTTATTATTATGCTTATTACTATTATTATTATCGCTATAACTGTTATTATTATGCTTATTCTATTGTTACTATCTCTATTACTCTTGTCTTTATCCTTATAACTATTATCATTATCCTTGTTATTATTATTATTATCGCTATAACTGTTATTATTATTCTTGTTGCTATTAATATTATCCCTATTCCTCTTGTCTTTCTCCTTATAATTATCATTATTATCCTTATTATTATTATTATTATCGCTATAACTGTTATTATTATTCTTATTACTATTGTTGCTATCCGTATTACTCTTGTCTTTATCCATATAACTATTATTATTAATCCTTATTACTATTATTATTATCGCTATAACTGTTATTATTCTTGTTATTACTATTATTATTATCGCTATAACTGTTATTATTATGCTTATTCTATTGTTACTATCCGTATTACTCTTCCCTTTATCCTTATAACTATTATTATTATCGCTATAACTGTTATTATTATCCTTAATACTATTATTATTATCGCTATAACTGTTATTATTGTTCTTGTTACTATTATTATTATCCCTATTCCTCTTGTCTTTCTCCTTATAACTATTATTATTATCGCTCTAACTGTTATTATTATCCTTAATACTATTATTATTATCGCTATAACTGTTATTATTATTCTTGTTACTATTATTATTATCCAGATTCCTTTTCTTTCTCCTTATAACTATTATAATGATCCTTATTATTATTATTATTATCGCTATAACTGTTATTATTATGCTTAATACTATTATTATTATCGCTGTAACTATTATTATTATTCTTATTACTATTATTATTATCGCTATAACTGTTATTATTATGCTTATTCTATTGTTACTATGCGTATTACTCTTGCCTTTATCCTTATAACTATTATTATTATCGCTATAACTGTTATTACTATCCTTAATACTATTATTATTATCGCTATAACTGTTATTATTATCCTTGTTACTATTACTATTGTTGCTATCCGTATTACTCTTGTCTTTATCCATATAACTATTATTATTAATACTTATTACTATTACTATTATCGCTATAACTGTTATTATTCTTGTTATTACTATTATTATTATCGCTATAACTGTTATTATTATGCTTATTCTATTGTTACTATCCGTATTACTCTTCAATTTATCCTTATAACTATTATTATTATCGCTATAACTGTTATTATTATCCTTAATACTATTATTATTATCGCTACAACTGTTATTATTATGCTTATTCTATTGTTACTATCCGTATTACTCTTGCCTTTATCCTTATAACTATTATTATTATCGCTATAACTGTTATTATTATCCTTAATACTATTATTATTATCGCTATAACTGTTATTATTATTCTTGTTACTATTATTATTATCCCTATTCCTCTTGTCTCTCTCCTTATAACTATTATTATTATCGCTATAACTGTTATTATTATGCTTAATACTATTATTATTATCGCTATAACTGTTATTATTATTCTTGTTACTATTATTATTATCCCTATTCCTCTTGTCTTTCTCCTTATAACTATTATTATTATCCTTATTATTATTATTATTATCGCTATAACTGTTACTATTATTCATGTTACTATTATTATTATCCCTATTCCTCTTGTCTTTCTCCTTATGACTATTATTATTATCCTTATTATTATTATTATTATCGCTATAACTGTTATTATTATTCTTGTTACTATTATTATTATCGCTATAACTGTTATTATTATTCTTATTACTATTGTTGCTATCCGCATTACTCTTGTCTTCATCCATATAACTATTATTATTAATCCTTATTACTATTATTATTATCGCTATAACTGTTATTATTATTGTTATTACTATTATTATTATCCTTATTACTATTATTATTATCCCTAATACTATTATTATTATCGCTATAACTGTTATTATTATTCTTATTACTATTACTATTATCCGTATTCCTCTTGTCTTTATCCTTATAACTATTATTATTATCCTTATTATTATTATTATTATCGCTATAACTGTTAGTATTATCCTTATTACTATTATTATTATCGCTATAACTGTTATTATTATGCTTATTCTATTGTTACTATCTCTATTACCCTTGTCTTTATCCTTATAACTATTATCATTATCCTTATTATTATTATTATTATCGCTATAACTGTTACTATTATTCTTGTTGCTATTAATATTATCCCTATTCCTCTTGTCTTTCTCCTTATAATTATTATTATTATCCTTATTATTATTATTATTATCGCTATAACTGTTATTATTATTCTTATTACTATTGTTGCTATCCGTATTACTCTTGTCTTTATCCATATAACTATTATTATTAATCCTTATTACTATTATTATTATCGCTATAACTGTTATTATTCTTGTTATTACTATTATTATTATCGCTATAACTGTTATTATTATGCTTATTCTATTGTTACTATCCGTATTACTCTTCCCTTTATCCTTATAACTATTATTATTATCGCTATAACTGTTATTATTATCCTTCATACTATTATTATTATCGCTATAACTGTTATTATTATTCTTGTTACTATTATTATTATCCCTATTCCTCTTGTCTCTCTCCTTATAACTATTATTATTATCGCTATAACTGTTATTATTATCCTTAATACTATTATTATTATCGCTATAACTGTTAATATTATTCTCGTTACTATTATTATTCTCCGTATTCCTCTTGTCTTTATCCTTATAACTATTATTATTATCCTTATTATTATTATTATTATCGCTATAACTGTTAGTATTATCCTTATTACTATTATTATTATCGCTATAACTGTTATTATTATGCTTATTCTATTGTTACTATCTCTATTACCCTTGTCTTTATCCTTATAACTATTATCATTATCCTTATTATTATTATTATTATCGCTATAACTGTTACTATTATTCTTGTTGCTATTAATATTATCCCTATTCCTCTTGTCTTTCTCCTTATAATTATTGTTATTATCCTTATTATTATTATTATTATCGCTATAACTGTTATTATTATTCTTATTACTATTGTTGCTATCCGTATTACTCTTCTCTTTATCCATATAACTATTATTATTAATCCTTATTACTATTATTATTATCGCTATAACTGTTATTATTCTTGTTATTACTATTATTATTATCGCTATAACTGTTATTATTGTGCTTATTCTATTGATACTATCCGTATTACTCTTCCCTTTATCCTTATAACTATTATTATTATCGCTATAACTGTTATTATTATCCTTAATACTATTATTATTATTATTATCGCTATAACTGTTATTATTATCTTATTATTATTATTATTATTATCGCCATGACTGTTATTATTATCATTATTATTATTATTATCGGCATAACTGTTATTATTATCCTTATTATTATCATTATTATCGGTATAAGTGTTATTATTATCCTTAATACTATTATTATTATCGCTATAACCGTTATTATTATCCTTATTGCTATTATTATTATCGCTATTTCTGTTATTATTATCCTTACCACTATTATTATTATCGCTATAACCGTTATTATTATCCCTATTACTATTATTATTATCGCTATAACTGTTATTACTATCCTTATTATTATTATCGCTATAACTGTTATTATTATCTTATTATTACTATTATTATTATCGCAATAACTGATATTATTATCCTTATTATTATTATTATTATTATCGCCATTACTGTTATTATTATCCTTATTGCTATTATTATTATCGCTCTAACTGATATTATTATCATTATTATTATTATTATTATCGGCATAACTGTTATTATCATCCTGATTATTATTATTATTATTATTATCGCTATAACTGTTATTATTATCCTTATTACTATTATTGTTATCGCTATAACCGTTATTATTATCCTTATTAATATTATCATTATCGCTATAACTGTTATTATTATCTTATTATTATTATTATTATTATCTCTATAACTGTTATTATTATTCTTATTATTATTATTATTATTATCGCTATAACTGATATTATTATCATTATTATTATTATTATTATCGGCATAACTGTTATTATTATCCTTATTATTATTATTATTATTATTTCTATAACTGTTCTTATTATCCTTATTACTATTATTATTATCGCTATAAGTGCTATCATCATACTTATTACCATTATTATTGTCGCTATAACTGTTATTATTATCCTTATTATTATTATTATTATTATCGCTATAACTGTTATTATTATCATTATTATTATTATTATTATTATAATCGGCATAACTGTTGTTATTATCCTTTTTATTACTATTATTATTATCGCTATAACCGTTATTATTATCCTTATTAATATTATTATTATCGCTATAACTGTTATTATTATCTTATTATTATTATTATTATTACTATCGCCATGACTGTTATTATTATCCTTATTGCTATTATATTATCGCCATATCTGTCATTATTATCCTTATTATTATTATTATTATCGCTATAACTGTTATTATCATCCTTATTAATATTATCATTATCGCCATAACTGTTATTATTATCCTTACCACTATTATTATTATCGCTATAACCGTTATTATTATCCTGATTACTATTATTATTATCGCTATAACTGTTATTATTATCCTGCTTACTATTATTATAATCGCTATAACTGTTATTATTATCCTTATTGCTATTATTATTATCGCTATAATTGTTATTATAATCCTTATTATTATTATTATTATCGCTGTAACTGTTATTATTATCCTTATTATTATTATTGTTATTATCGCAATAACTGTTATTATTATCTTTATAATAATTATTATTATTAACACTATAATTGTTATTATTATCCTTATTACTATTATTGTTATCGCCATTACTGTTATTATTATCCTTACCACTATTATTATTATCGCTATAACCGTTATTATTATTCTTGTTACGATTATTATTATCCCTATTCCTCTTGTCTTTCTCCTTATAACTATTATTATTATCGCTATAACTGTTATTATTATCCTTAATACTATTATTATTATCGCTATAACTGTTATTATTATTCTTGTTACTATTATTATTATCCAGATTCCTCTTTTCTTTCTCCTTATAACTATTATAATTATCCTTATTATTATTATTATTATCGCTATAACTGTTATTATTATGCTTAATACTATTATTATTATCGCTGTAACTGTTATTATTATTCTTATTACTATTATTATTATCGCTATAACTGTTATTATTATGCTTATTCTATTGTTACTATCCGTATTACTCTTGCCTTTATCCTTATAACTATTATTATTATCGCTATAACTGTTATTACTATCCTTAATACTATTATTATTATCGCTATAACTGTTATTAGTATCCCTATTTCTATTATTATTATCGCTATAACTGTTACTACTATCCTTATTATTATTATTATTATTATCGCTATAACTGTTATTATTATCATTATTATTATTATTATCGGCATAACTGTTATTATTATCCTTATTATTATCATTATTATCGGTATAAGTGTTATTATTATCCTTAATACTATTATTATTATCGCTATAACCGTTATTATTATCCTTATTGCTATTATTATTATCGCTATAACTGTTATTATTATGCTTATTCTATTGTTACTATCCGTATTACTCTTCCCTTTATCCTTATAACTATTATTATTATCGCTATAACTGTTATTATTATCCTTAATACTATTATTATTATCGCTATAACTGTTATTATTATTCTTGTTACGATTATTATTATCCCTATTCCTCTTGTCTTTCTCCTTATAACTATTATTATTATCGCTATAACTGTTATTATTATGCTTAATACTATTATTATTATCGCTATAACTGTTATTATTATTCTTGTTACTATTATTATTATCCAGATTCCTCTTTTCTTTCTCCTTATAACTATTATAATTATCCTTATTATTATTATTATTATCGCTATAACTGTTATTATTATGCTTAATACTATTATTATTATCGCTGTAACTGTTATTATTATCCTTATAACTATTATTATTATCGCTATAACTGTTATTACTATCCTTAATACTATTATTATTATCGCTATAACTGTTATTATTATTCTTGTTACTATTACTATTGTTGCTATCCGTATTACTCTTGTCTTTATCCATATAACTATTATTATTAATCCTTATTACTATTATTATTATCGCTATAACTGTTATTATTCTTGTTATTACTATTATTATTATCGCTATAACTGTTATTATTATGCTTATTCTATTGTTACTATCCGTATTACTCTTCCCTTTATCCTTATAACTATTATTATTATCGCTATAACTGTTATTATTATCCTTAATACTATTATTATTATAGCTATAACTGTTATTATTATCCTTGTTACTATTACTATTATCGCTATAACTGTTATTATTATTCTTGTTACTATTATTATTATCCCTATTCCTCTTGTCTCTCTCCTTATAACTATTATTATTATCGCTATAACTGTTATTATTATCCTTAATACTATTATTATTATCGCTATAACTGTTATTATTATTCTTGTTACTATTAATATTATCCCTATTCCTCTTGTCTTTCTCCTTATAACTATTATTATTATCCTTATTATTATTATTATCGCTATAACTGTTACTATTATTCTTGTTACTATTATTATTATCCCTATTCCTCTTGTCTTTCTCCTTATGACTATTATTATTATCCTTATTATTATTATTATTATCGCTATAACTGTTATTATTATTCTTGTTACTATTATTATTATCGCTATAACTGTTATTATTATTCTTATTACTATTGTTGCTATCCGCATTACTCTTGTCTTTATCCATATAACTATTATTATTAATCCTTATTACTATTATTATTATCGCTATAACTGTTATTATTATTGTTATTACTATTATTATTATCCTTATTACTATTATTATTGTCCCTAATACTATTATTATTATCGCTATAACTGTTATTATTATTCTTATTACTATTACTATTATCCGTATTCCTCTTGTCTTTATCCTTATAACTATTATTATTATCCTTATTATTATTATTATTATCGCTATAACTGTTATTATTATCCTTATTACTATTATTATTATCGCTATAACTGTTATTATTATGCTTATTCTATTGTTACTATCTCTATTACTCTTGTCTTTATCCTTATAACTATTATCATTATCCTTGTTATTATTATTATTATCGCTATAACTGTTACTATTATTCTTGTTGCTATTAATATTATCCCTATTCCTCTTGTCTTTCTCCTTATAATTATCATTATTATCCTTATTATTATTATTATTATCGCTATAACTGTTATTATTATTCTTATTACTATTGTTGCTATCCGTATTACTCTTGTCTTTATCCATATAACTATTATTATTAATCCTTATTACTATTATTATTATCGCTATAACTGTTATTATTCTTGTTATTACTATTATTATTATCGCTATAACTGTTATTATTATGCTTATTCTATTGTTACTATCCGTATTACTCTTCCCTTTATCCTTATAACTATTATTATTATCGCTATAACTGTTATTATTATCCTTAATACTATTATTATTATCGCTATAACTGTTATTATTGTTCTTGTTACTATTATTATTATCCCTATGCCTCTTGTCTTTCTCCTTATAACTATTATTATTATCGCTATAACTGTTATTATTATCCTTAATACTATTATTATTATCGCTATAACTGTTATTATTATTCTTGTTACTATTATTATTATCCAGATTCCTTTTCTTTCTCCTTATAACTATTATAATGATCCTTATTATTATTATTATTATCGCTATAACTGTTATTATTATGCTTAATACTATTATTATTATCGCTGTAACTATTATTATTATTCTTATTACTATTATTATTATCGCTATAACTGTTATTATTATGCTTATTCTATTGTTACTATGCGTATTACTCTTGCCTTTATCCTTATAACTATTATTATTATCGCTATAACTGTTATTACTATCCTTAATACTATTATTATTATCGCTATAACTGTTATTATTATCCTTGTTACTATTACTATTGTTGCTATCCGTATTACTCTTGTCTTTATCCATATAACTATTATTATGAATACTTATTACTATTATTATTATCGCTATAACTGTTATTATTCTTGTTATTACTATTATTATTATCGCTATAACTGTTATTATTATGCTTATTCTATTGTTACTATCCGTATTACTCTTCAATTTATCCTTATAACTATTATTATTATCGCTATAACTGTTATTATTATCCTTAATACTATTATTATTATCGCTATAACTGTTATTATTATGCTTATTCTATTGTTACTATCCGTATTACTCTTCAATTTATCCTTATAACTATTATTATTATCGCTATAACTGTTATTATTATCCTTAATACTATTATTATTATCGCTATAACTGTTATTATTATGCTTATTCTATTGTTACTATCCGTATTACTCTTGCCTTTATCCTTATAACTATTATTATTATCGCTATAACTGTTATTATTATCCTTAATACTATTATTATTATCGCTATAACTGTTATTATTATTCTTGTTACTATTATTATTATCCCTATTCCTCTTGTCTCTCTCCTTATAACTATTATTATTATCGCTATAACTGTTATTATTATGCTTAATACTATTATTATTATCGCTATAACTGTTATTATTATTCTTGTTACTATTATTATTATCCCTATTCCTCTTGTCTTTCTCCTTATAACTATTATTATTATCCTTATTATTATTATTATTATTATTATCGCTATAACTGTTACTATTATTCATGTTACTATTATTATTATCCCTATTCCTCTTGTCTTTCTCCTTATGACTATTATTATTATCCTTATTATTATTATTATTATCGCTATAACTGTTATTATTATTCTTGTTACTATTATTATTATCGCTATAACTGTTATTATTATTGTTATTACTATTGTTGCTATCCGCATTACTCTTGTCTTCATCCATATAACTATTATTATTAATCCTTATTACTATTATTATTATCGCTATAACTGTTATTATTATTGTTATTACTATTATTATTATCCTTATTACTATTATTATTATCCCTAATACTATTATTATTATCGCTATAACTGTTATTATTATTCTTATTACTATTACTATTATCCGTATTCCTCTTGTCTTTATCCTTATAACTATTATTATTATCCTTATTATTATTATTATTATCGCTATAACTGTTAGTATTATCCTTATTACTATTATTA
Source organism: Megachile ligniseca (assembly GCA_945859555.1). NCBI lineage: Eukaryota > Metazoa > Arthropoda > Insecta > Hymenoptera > Megachilidae > Megachile > Megachile ligniseca. The sequence goes on from CAMAOC010000195.1 coordinate 90,965, forward strand.
TTATCGCTATAACTGTTATTATTATGCTTATTCTATTGTTACTATCTCTATTACCCTTGTCTTTATCCTTATAACTATTATCATTATCCTTATTATTATTATTATTATCGCTATAACTGTTACTATTATTCTTGTTGCTATTAATATTATCCCTATTCCTCTTGTCTTTCTCCTTATAATTATTATTATTATCCTTATTATTATTATTATTATCGCTATAACTGTTATTATTATTCTTATTACTATTGTTGCTATCCGTATTACTCTTGTCTTTATCCATATAACTATTATTATTAATCCTTATTACTATTATTATTATCGCTATAACTGTTATTATTCTTGTTATTACTATTATTATTATCGCTATAACTGTTATTATTATGCTTATTCTATTGTTACTATCCGTATTACTCTTCCCTTTATCCTTATAACTATTATTATTATCGCTATAACTGTTATTATTATCCTTAATACTATTATTATTATCGCTATAACTGTTATTATTATTCTTGTTACTATTATTATTATCCCTATTCCTCTTGTCTCTCTCCTTATAACTATTATTATTATCGCTATAACTGTTATTATTATCCTTAATACTATTATTATTATCGCTATAACTGTTAATATTATTCTCGTTACTATTATTATTCTCCGTATTCCTCTTGTCTTTATCCTTATAACTATTATTATTATCCTTATTATTATTATTATTATCGCTATAACTGTTAGTATTATCCTTATTACTATTATTATTATCGCTATAACTGTTATTATTATGCTCATTCTATTGTTACTATCTCTATTACCCTTGTCTTTATCCTTATAACTATTATCATTATCCTTATTATTATTATTATTATCGCTATAACTGTTACTATTATTCTTGTTGCTATTAATATTATCCCTATTCCTCTTGTCTTTCTCCTTATAATTATTGTTATTATCCTTATTATTATTATTATTATCGCTATAACTGTTATTATTATTCTTATTACTATTGTTGCTATCCGTATTACTCTTCTCTTTATCCATATAACTATTATTATTAATCCTTATTACTATTATTATTATCGCTATAACTGTTATTATTCTTGTTATTACTATTATTATTATCGCTATAACTGTTATTATTGTGCTTATTCTATTGTTACTATCCGTATTACTCTTCCCTTTATCCTTATAACTATTATTATTATCGCTATAACTGTTATTATTATCCTTAATACTATTATTATTATCGCTATAACTGTTATTATTATTCTTGTTACTATTATTATTATCCCTATTCCTCTTGTCTCTCTCCTTATAACTATTATTATTATCGCTATAACTGTTATTATTATCCTTAATACTATTATTATTATCGCTATAACTGTTATTATTATTCTTGTTACTATTATTATTCTCCGTATTCCTCTTGTCTTTATCCTTATAACTATTATTATTATCCTTATTATTATTATTATTATCGCTATAACTGTTATTATTATCCTTATTACTATTATTATTATCGCTATAACTGTTATTATTATGCTTATTCTATTGTTACTATCTCTATTACTCTTGTCTTTATCCTTATAACTATTATCATTATCCTTATTATTATTATTATTATCGCTATAACTGTTACTATTATTCTTGTTGCTATTATTATTATCCCTATTCCTCTTGTCTTTCTCCTTATAATTATTATTATTATCCTTATTATTATTATTATTATCGCTATAACTGTTATTATTATTCTTATTACCATTGTTGCTATCCGTATTACTCTTGTCTTTATCCATATAAATATTATTATTAATCCTTATTACTATTATTATTATCGCTATAACTGTTATTACTCTTGTTATTACTATTATTATTATCGCTATAACTGTTATTATTATCCTTAATACTATTATTATTATCGCTATAACTGTTATTATTATTCTTGTTACTATTATTATTATCCCTATTCCTCTTGTCTTTCTCCTTATAACTATTATTATTATCGCTATAACTGTTATTATTATCCTTAATACTATTATTATTATCGCTATAAGTGTTATTATTATTCTTGTTACTGTTATTATTATCCAGATTCCTCTTTTCTTTCTCCTTATAACTATTATAATGATCCTTATTATTATTATTATTATCGCTATAACTGTTATTATTATGCTTAATACTATTACTATTATCCGTATTCCTCTTGTCTTTATCCTTATAACTATTATTATTATCCTTATTATTATTATTATTATCGCTATAACTGTTATTATTATCCTTATTACTATTATTATTATCGCTATAACTGTTATTATTATGCTTATTCTATTGTTACTATCTCTATTACTCTTGTCTTTATCCTTATAACTATTATCATTATCCTTGTTATTATTATTATTATCGCTATAACTGTTACTATTATTCTTGTTGCTATTAATATTATCCCTATTCCTCTTGTCTTTCTCCTTATAATTATCATTATTATCTTTATTATTATTATTATTATCGCTATAACTGTTATTATTATTCTTATTACTATTGTTGCTATCCGTATTACTCTTGTCTTTATCCATATAACTATTATTATTAATCCTTATTACTATTATTATTATCGCTATAACTGTTATTATTCTTGTTATTACTATTATTATTATCGCTATAACTGTTATTATTATGCTTATTCTATTGTTACTATCCGTATTACTCTTCCCTTTATCCTTATAACTATTATTATTATCGCTATAACTGTTATTATTATCCTTAATACTATTATTATTATCGCTATAACTGTTATTATTGTTCTTGTTTCTATTATTATTATCCCTATTCCTCTTGTCTTTCTCCTTATAACTATTATTATTATCGCTATAACTGTTATTATTATCCTTAATACTATTATTATTATCGCTATAACTGTTATTATTATTCTTGTTACTATTATTATTATCCAGATTCCTTTTCTTTCTCCTTATAACTATTATAATGATCCTTATTATTATTATTATTATCGCTATAACTGTTATTATTATGCTTAATACTATTATTATTATCGCTGTAACTATTATTATTATTCTTATTACTATTATTATTATCGCTATAACTGTTATTATTATGCTTATTCTATTGTTACTATGCGTATTACTCTTGCCTTTATCCTTATAACTATTATTATTATCGCTATAACTGTTATTACTATCCTTAATACTATTATTATTATCGCTATAACTGTTATTATTATCCTTGTTACTATTACTATTGTTGCTATCCGTATTACTCTTGTCTTTATCCATATAACTATTATTATTAATACTTATTACTATTATTATTATCGCTATAACTGTTATTATTCTTGTTATTACTATTATTATTATCGCTATAACTGTTATTATTATGCTTATTCTATTGTTACTATCCGTATTACTCTTCAATTTATCCTTATAACTATTATTATTATCGCTATAACTGTTATTATTATCCTTAATACTATTATTATTATCGCTATAACTGTTATTATTATGCTTATTCTATTGTTACTATCCGTATTACTCTTGCCTTTATCCTTATAACTATTATTATTATCGCTATAACTGTTATTATTATCCTTAATACTATTATTATTATCGCTATAACTGTTATTATTATTCTTGTTACTATTATTATTATCCCTATTCCTCTTGTCTCTCTCCTTATAACTATTATTATTATCGCTATAACTGTTATTATTATGCTTAATACTATTATTATTATCGCTATAACTGTTATTATTATTCTTGTTACTATTATTATTATCCCTATTCCTCTTGTCTTTCTCCTTATAACTATTATTATTATCCTTATTATTATTATTATTATTATCGCTATAACTGTTACTATTATTCATGTTACTATTATTATTATCCCTATTCCTCTTGTCTTTCTCCTTATGACTATTATTATTATCCTTATTATTATTATTATTATCGCTATAACTGTTATTATTATTCTTGTTACTATTATTATTATCGCTATAACTGTTATTATTATTGTTATTACTATTGTTGCTATCCGCATTACTCTTGTCTTCATCCATATAACTATTATTATTAATCCTTATTACTATTATTATTATCGCTATAACTGTTATTATTATTGTTATTACTATTATTATTATCCTTATTACTATTATTATTATCCCTAATACTATTATTATTATCGCTATAACTGTTATTATTATTCTTATTACTATTACTATTATCCGTATTCCTCTTGTCTTTATCCTTATAACTATTATTATTATCCTTATTATTATTATTATTATCGCTATAACTGTTAGTATTATCCTTATTACTATTATTATTATCGCTATAACTGTTACTATTATTCTTGTTGCTATTAATATTATCCCTATTCCTCTTGTCTTTCTCCTTATAATTATTATTATTATCCTTATTATTATTATTATTATCGCTATAACTGTTATTATTATTCTTATTACTATTGTTGCTATCCGTATTACTCTTGTCTTTATCCATATAACTATTATTATTAATCCTTATTACTATTATTATTATCGCTATAACTGTTATTATTCTTGTTATTACTATTATTATTATCGCTATAACTGTTATTATTATGCTTATTCTATTGTTACTATCCGTATTACTCTTCCCTTTATCCTTATAACTACTATTATTATCGCTATAACTGTTATTATTATCCTTAATACTATTATTATTATCGCTATAACTGTTATTATTATTCTTGTTACTATTATTATTATCCCTATTCCTCTTGTCTCTCTCCTTATAACTATTATTATTATCGCTATAACTGTTATTATTATCCTTAATACTATTATTATTATCGCTATAACTGTTAATATTATTCTCGTTACTATTATTATTCTCCGTATTCCTCTTGTCTTTATCCTTATAACTATTATTATTATCCTTATTATTATTATTATTATCGCTATAACTGTTAGTATTATCCTTATTACTATTATTATTATCGCTATAACTGTTATTATTATGCTCATTCTATTGTTACTATCTCTATTACCCTTGTCTTTATCCTTATAACTATTATCATTATCCTTATTATTATTATTATTATCGCTATAACTGTTACTATTATTCTTGTTGCTATTAATATTATCCCTATTCCTCTTGTCTTTCTCCTTATAATTATTGTTATTATCCTTATTATTATTATTATTATCGCTATAACTGTTAATATTATTCTTATTACTATTGTTGCTATCCGTATTACTCTTCTCTTTATCCATATAACTATTATTATTAATCCTTATTACTATTATTATTATCGCTATAACTGTTATTATTCTTGTTATTACTATTATTATTATCGCTATAACTGTTATTATTGTGCTTATTCTATTGTTACTATCCGTATTACTCTTCCCTTTATCCTTATAACTATTATTATTATCGCTATAACTGTTATTATTATCCTTAATACTATTATTATTATCGCTATAACTGTTATTATTATTCTTGTTACTATTATTATTATCCCTATTCCTCTTGTCTCTCTCCTTATAACTATTATTATTATCGCTATAACTGTTATTATTATCCTTAATACTATTATTATTATCGCTATAACTGTTATTATTATTCTTGTTACTATTATTATTCTCCGTATTCCTCTTGTCTTTATCCTTATAACTATTATTATTATCCTTATTATTATTATTATTATCGCTATAACTGTTATTATTATCCTTATTACTATTATTATTATCGCTATAACTGTTATTATTATGCTTATTCTATTGTTACTATCTCTATTACTCTTGTCTTTATCCTTATAACTATTATCATTATCCTTATTATTATTATTATTATCGCTATAACTGTTACTATTATTCTTGTTGCTATTATTATTATCCCTATTCCTCTTGTCTTTCTCCTTATAATTATTATTATTATCCTTATTATTATTATTATTATCGCTATAACTGTTATTATTATTCTTATTACCATTGTTGCTATCCGTATTACTCTTGTCTTTATCCATATAAATATTATTATTAATCCTTATTACTATTATTATTATCGCTATAACTGTTATTACTCTTGTTATTACTATTATTATTATCGCTATAACTGTTATTATTATGCTTATTCTATTGTTACTGTCCGTATTACTCTTCCCTTTATCCTTATAACTATTATTATTATCGCTATAACTGTTATTATTATCCTTAATACTATTATTATTATCGCTATAACTGTTATTATTATTCTTGTTACTATTATTATTATCCCTATTCCTCTTGTCTTTCTCCTTATAACTATTATTATTATCGCTATAACTGTTATTATTATCCTTAATACTATTATTATTATCGCTATAACTGTTATTATTATTCTTGTTACTGTTATTATTATCCAGATTCCTCTTTTCTTTCTCCTTATAACTATTATAATGATCCTTATTATTATTATTATTATCGCTATAACTGTTATTATTATGCTTAATACTATTATTATTATCGCTGTAACTATTATTATTATTCTTATTACTATTATTATTATCGCTATAACTGTTATTATTATGCTTATTCTATTGTTACTATCCGTATTACTCTTGCCTTTATCCTTATAACTATTATTATTATCGCTATAACTGTTATTACTATCCTTAATACTATTATTATTATCGCTATAACTGTTATTATTATTCTTGTTACTATTACTATTGTTGCTATCCGTATTACTCTTGTCTTTATCCATATAACTATTATTATTAATCCTTATTACTATTATTATTATCGCTATAACTGTTATTATTCTTGTTATTACTATTATTATTATCGCTATAACTGTTATTATTATTCTTGTTACTATTATTATTATCCCTATTCCTCTTGTCTTTCTCCTTATAACTATTATTATTATCCTTATTATTATTATTATTATCGCTATAACTGTTACTATTATGCTTGTTACTATTATTGTTATCCCTATTCCTCTTGTCTTTCTCCTTATGACT